>WUQG02009296.1:0-11951 GCA_011317285.2 Androctonus mauritanicus
TACATGTCATGTATCCAACACTAACTCTACTAGATAGATAGAAATAGTGTAGGAAGCACTTTAAGTAAAAATAAAGAATGGATCAAGCGAGCAACTGGATATTCTCTTCTTTTCCATCGACTAGTTTTTATACTTTCAAACTCCTCCAATTGCACAGAATAAAAAAATAATAATTTTAAAAGTATCTTCAGCTAAAAACTTTTAATAATAACTTTAACATAATTTATTTAATGCACAGTAGTCGAGGGGGAAAAATGCAATGACGCCTGAAGAGCGATACGCTGCAGGTTTTATGAATAAAACAGTGTGCCAGTGCTTTTATTTATCCTACAAGGGGGGATTTACCCCATGTGGATCTACCCTCGACTGTCACGTGATGAAATATGACTAAAGCTACTACATCCTCTTCTCCGAAAATGCCTTTGATTACTATTCCTGCTTTCTTACTGTCGTCTTTTGGGTGGCTTCCCACACCATGTCGCGATGATACCTGACTCCATCAATCAATTTTTGACAGATCCAAACACAATAAAATATTTACAGCTTCCCATGACCTCATAAAAGCAGATGTACTACACATAAACATAAGAATGCAACAAAATGTAATAAATTTTCTCATATTGATTGTAGTCATGTTCATCCTCCTTCCTGCCAAGAAATACTGAAGGATGATGGGAGGAAAAAAAAGAAGCTTATGAGGAGAACTAAGTGAACAAGTGAAGTTACAGATGAATACATTTAATCTGTAAAGAGATTTAAAGCATTTTGATTTAATTATCCGCTGAAGCACGTAAATCTGTAAGAAGAGAATGCATGTTTTAGTTATTGTTGTATTCCATTTAGAGTAAATTTGATTTGGAAATTTTTAAACTTCATACTAGATTTATTGTTGTGATTAAAATATGTGTTACTTTTTGTATAATAATTCATAGTGTTTTCTGAAACTTGCATTCGTTTTTGAATAAAATGGAAATACTTGTCATCTTTCGTTCCTTAATTTATTTTCGGAATTTATCTCTGAAGAAAATCTTTTTTTCTTGCTCTTTTCTTTTCCTTTTTTTTTAGAAAAACAAACTTGCTATTCTGTAAAATGCTTACTCATCCAGGACTATTCATTTGTGTCTTCTTTGTAGAAATGCACGAATAAATAAGGATGAGACTCAATTTTTCTTTCTGGAATCATCACCACCCTCATCTTTTTGCTGTGGAATTACAAGCGTAGATATTTTTCTAGAACAAAATAACATGGAATGTCACCCAGCAGGGATGCTCGGGAAGCTTTTAAAGAATCGGGCTCTTCACGTCAAAAATTTAAAATTTCCCAACCACACTTTGCAGATGATTTTATAGTCAAACGCAGGATTTTTAATTAGAGAAGCGCAGCTTGCAGAGTGGCGTCCAATCCATCAAAGTACGAAGACGTCTTACCTAATTTAGATTCAACTCCTGCATAATCTCTTCCTGCTCCCATTCCGTTACCATAGCAACGCATTGTCCTACTTCCATTGCTCTTTCATTGTTTATCGTCCACGTGATAGCCAAATGAATTTAATTATCGAGCAAAAATTATACAGGATTAAAACATCACTTCTAAAGAAGGAATAGATAAAAACGATTTTATAAATACATCTATAACTTTGGTCGAAAATCGAAATTGATACGCATAAAAATTATTTAGTTTTCGATAATTATTTTATACTTTTCGATAATTTAAATACGAGTTATGTGGTCTATATATTTTTATGTGACTTTTCTAAATTCTCTTAACTTTCCGGTTACTATGGAAACAAGCTGATGCGGATGGAGGAATGGATCCTGCGGTCGGATGTTGTCATGGTTACAACTGAGAGCACGTGCCTGACTCACCATCTCGTCAGTCATCTGTGCGGATTGTGAAAACAATATTAGACAGAATTTGTTTCCGTTGCTTGGAAACATCACGAAAACTGCGATTTGTTGCTCCAACACCAATTGGTCATAAAATTTTTTCTCTCTCTACATAATCATCGTTTTGTCTTAAACACAAACATATTTTCGTTATTATATTTTAGTACTTCAACTAATCTTCTTCTACTTTCCAAAATAATTTTTAGATATATTACACATTGCTTCCTTATCTTTCTATTTTTCTTACTATTCATCTTACTCGAACAACTCGAGAAAAAATTTTTAATTAATATCGTACTAAAAATCGCAAATAAAAATCAACTAAAGTAATTTTTAAAGTTTCTAGAGGCAAAGTCGTAAAAACTATCTATTATTAAGTTGGCTATAACCGTTTTTGTAAACTTTTTCCCCAGAACAATAAATTTGAAGGTATAAAATAAAGTGTAAAATTTTTTCCCTCTTGCCTCTATCCTTTTATAAATAACGTCACACGATACTTTGGCTTATTTCCAAGTTATATATACACTGTACATATTGTATATATTATTGATAAAAGCATAAATAAAAGAATATTAAGGAGAGGCAACTTTTACGTGTATGTGTTGCAGCTATGATATATGTTTGTTGCTACAAGACGTTTTTATCTTAGGATTACCACCGTATTTCTTCTTAAACTGTCTTTTCTATTTAATTTTGAAGAAAATTTGTCGTTTAATCTTTGTTAAAATTCGGTTTTTATGCACATTTTTTTTTTCCTTTTTTTCGATTTTAAAAATTCATTAAAAATCTCCCGAATAAGTTTTAGAAAGACTAAGATGCAATGCATAGAAAAACATTTAAATATTCAGGGCTTGATACGAATCATTGATTTTTTTTAAAGCTATATAAACAATAATGCACTTCAAAAATTAAAAAAATATATATATAATTTTTATTTATTAGTTATACAAATATAATGATAAAACTGTATCCGGATCACACTCGAAGACATAACTACAACATATGAAAAGTCTAGAAACGAAAACTTTTATCTAATTACACTTGAAAGATTAGAAAATTACTAAATTTCACTCTTAAAATTATCAAAACATCCGATTTTCATCTTGGAGTAAAGAGAACCTCTCATCTACACCTGCACTGTACAACCTCCATTAATTATATGCAGTTGAGATCTGGCAGTGTTATCTTCTATATTCTTCATTTATCTAACTCTCTAATTATAATAAAATCATCCAATTACGAAATAATTATTGACAAATGAGTAACTAATCGACGACATTAGCTTTTCTATCGTGATAATTTGCACGATTTTTAATGAGCTAAAATAATATTTGAGTCTTTAGAGATAGCTAACGCTTTATACGTCTTACTCGACAGAATTTTTTTTTTTACGATCCTTACAAGTCGTAAAACATTATCTAAATCGATACATATATATATATGTTAGAATTTCGATTTTAAACATTTTTCTCTTTTTTTCGCGTAACTGGAAACGTTTTAAAAATTAGTAAACTTTTACGATATCACGAAACAAAACTACATCAAAAGAAGGCTAACTATGACGTATGATGACAATAAATCATCCTTGAGACTTGGATAATCGTTTGAGTTTTATGTATTATATAAGAGAAAATCGAAACTCAGTCTGTGTTTTTATATAAAAAAAACACAAAATCTGTAAAAATCCATACCATTCGTTATGCCTTTTTTTTATTTTTCTTTTCTAAACGAAACATTTTTTCCTGTATAAATGCGTAATACTATAAGTTATTTATATCTGTAGAATGTTTGTAAAGGTTTATATATATAGATATAGATAAAAATCCTCAATGGCTATTTTTGTAGCAGAAAAAGATATAAAAAAATAATCTGATCGTTACATAAACTGAATGTTTTTGAAGTGGAAAAAAAAAAAAAAATATGTGAAAAATCATAAAACATAAATATTAAATAGGAAAACGTTTTTAAATAAATAATAATTTCGACATTAAAAAAATTAAATTATTTATACAAATAATCGATTAATGGTCAGAGATAATCAAATATATTCCCTAATTAATTATGTAAAAATTCGTAAATAATTCACCCGTGACATCACATTGACGTCACACGTGATATAATCCTAATTGTTGCATATGGGTCACAAGTCACAAGAGAGACTAATCTTATTATTCTGTTTTAATCGTAAAAATCGGCATTTTATTAAACATTTTGTAAATAATCTTTTTTAAAACAACTATACGTCGCCAGATGTATCGAGAAAAATAATAGAAGATCAATGAACGTGCATATATATATATATATATTTATATATATTATCCTTTAAACAATTTTAAAAACCTTCACGCTAGATGGCGTTTAATGCTTTCGAACTGCTATTAAACTAATCGATAATAACGTGAAGTAAGTCAACGACTGATGCTGTACTTTCCTTCCGAAATTTTTTCTCGTTTATTTTCTTACTCGTTTTGGTATTTGTGATGAAATTTCCCTCCAAACTTCGAGTTGTGTGTTTATAAGTGTTTATTGTTTTTTGATTGGCTTAAAACGTTATTTTTCTTCATTTTTCGACTTGTAAGCGTTATAAACGAGAGAGAGAATCGATGCTTCGAACCTGAGCGGGGGAAGTCAATTAAACCTTTTCGACCGCGTTTATAAGCGTGAGATAAAGCGGAAAAGACACCAGCATACTCACCTTGGCCGACGGAGAACACACTAACATGCCATTCTTGGCCATCGCTGATTGGTCAACGGCTACAGCTACTGACGTCATTGTCCCGTCCTACCACTGCATCCGGAAGTGATGTCACCGCTGTGCTCCTGTCATGCAGCTCCCTCTGTTGGCATTAATAGTAAAGTTGTAAATTATTTAAACCGCTAAATAACGTAGTTTAATTTATAATGTTTCTTCGCGACCTTACGTTAATTTAATTCCTGTTTAAATACCAAACAAAAATGGTTACATATAAATTTTAAATGGCATCTATCTTCTTCCCGATTTTATTTTATTTTATATATATATTCTTTCTACAACTCCAACACCAGCTGGAACTATTTTTCAATTTTTATGTTTGTAACCAAAGAAAGAAAAATATTAATCTCTTTTCTTTTTATTAAAAGATAAAAATTGCACCAAGTTGAATAGCTTGGCACAGATTTGTTTTATGTCTTCCTGCAGTTAAAATATAAATTTATTAAATTTATTTTTGCCTTTTAAACAGATAAATTTAATATATAATCAACTATAAATGTATATATATATACATAAATCTCTGTGGAATTTTTTTCGAAAGAATTTAATATATTTTTCTCTGTATAGATCATTCTATTTTGCATATATCATTAAATCTTATAGCCTATATATATATATAGCGTAGAGTATTTACAGCATCCATGTAATTTTGTAGAATAGGCTCTTGCGATTTGAGAGAAAATTTCGAAGGAGCAATATTCGACAAAATTAGATGGATGCAACTTATAAAGTTGTTTTCTATTGAGTAATTCGCATTCAATACAGTTACCCGATTTATCAGGATGTTCTAAAAATAGAGATATTCTTATTCTATACCAGTTAAATCCCGAACTTTGTCATTGTTCTGATCTCCATAAGAAGGATTTTTCTGCCAGGATTCTATCAAATGAAATATTGCAGGTGATAGATATTATCGACTTATTCGTGAAAACATCGAGTCGCGATTCTTAGAAGCATACTTAATCCGATATTAAGTTTAAAATAATTAAATTTGCACAGCTTCTCGCTTGTTACTCAGTAAAGTTCTTGAGTAAAGTTAATGAAAAAAAGATGAGCTACGAAATTAATTTATTTCCGGATAATTAATGTTTGGGAGGGGGAGAAAAAAAGGTTAATACAGACAGATTTCGTTTTATATATTTATAATTGTTGCTATTAAATTTATTTTTTTTTAATATCAAACTTTTCGAATTAGTTAAAAGTAGCTTAAGGAATATTTTCGATTAATTAAAAATAATTAAAAGATGATATTTTTTTACGTGCAGAGGCAATTAGAGTAATTTTACGAGGCTAATTACTTACTTTTAACCGTTTGAAAGATATTCTGCACTTTTAAATGCCTTTAATTAGATTTTTGGGATAACGTTTATGACTTTTTTTTCTCCGGCCTTTAATTTCTTCCTATTTAATTTAATAACGATTATTAAATTAGAGGAAAATCTCTAAAAGAGATTAAAGATTATAATTCTTCTGGTAATTATTCAGGTGATATTCAACAGATCCTCAACGATTCGATGGAAAATTATAATCCTAAAAACACACGGCATTGAAAATAATTCTATTAAATACTTCGTTTCGTAACGATACTAATCAAGATTTAAAAGTAATTAGTGTATATAATAAGTAAATTAACAAGCCGAAAATTCAGTAGAAAAATATTTTGAAAAACTTAATTCTCTCACCAGATGGCAGCATGAGGCGCTATGCATGCTGATGTATCTATAATGTCAATAGCACATTAGTATTAATTTCCATAATGGAGGATTTTGTATCTTGGGAAATGTTGTCATTAAAATGACTGACATTCATCAATAAAACATTTTTTATGATCAGCAATAATATCAATTAAATTTATTCTGAATTAATATTATTTCGTTTAAGCGTGCTTTAAAATTCAATAAGGTGGATTTCACATAAAAAATAATCGTCTTTTATCTCATTATTTTCTTTTAAATGTGCGAATTTAGTATTATAAAATCTGTTTTGAATGTTTGGGCATTATGGAAGTTTTATTTACTTTCATATTGAATATATTAAATTGAATGCTGTATATTACTGCATATAAATCTACTGGTCATTTTGTTCAAAAATATAAAAAAAATAAATAAATAAAAATAATAACAACTGAATATAATGGATAATAAACTATTTTTATAATCATTTTGCATAATTTAACTTTACCTAAATCATACAAAAATGTAATTTTGCAGAGTACTGAAACCTGATCAGTTTCAACAGAAATTAATCGGGCAAGATGTAACTTGTTGCGAAGTTGTGACATACAGAAATTTTAATCCTGTGCCGTTTTCAATCTTGGAAAAATGAATCATGTTTCTCAATACAATATATCTTGCTTATTATGAAAAGATTACACCATTTAGATAATGAGAAATCATTAATATGATTATCTCAATAGCACAGAAAATGATTGTTAGACAACATTCTTTCTACTTTAACTACTTTATATACATTCCTTCATGCGGTTTACCGAGAGAAATTTTATGTAAACCACTCTAGAATCTAGCTTTTGAACCGCATTTTAATTAATTAGTTGAATATTTAGTCGTAATAAAAAGAAGTTGCAACTTCATCTAGAAATGCGACTCGGGTCAAAAAAGGTGGTTTCTTTCCCAGTAATAAAAAGTGGAACCGAGTGTTAAAAGTGTCGCCTTTAATCGTAAAACCTTCCAACTGTTTCTTACCTCTTGGGTTCCATTTTTAGGCCGGTTTTGACGAGACGCTTGAGAATTTCTTTAATCTCCAAGCATCTTTACGAGTTGACATTTCAACAAGTGAATTCTTTTTTCATAATATGCATGTGCATTAGATTCGTCTAGAGTTATTTTTATTATATTTGGAAAGTTAATTTAAAAATCTTATTAAAAAAAAAAACAAGGAAAGACGAGAAATTAGAGTGAAAAGAAACAAATCTCTAACAGATGGCGCTAGGATATATTATCTAGTAACATTGTTAAATATTTTAAACTTTCTTCGTACTTTTAAATTTTTTAGCTACTGTAATATTTACGAAAATAAAACTACAGCATTTAAAATTATTTAAATATTTTACGACTTCTAAATTTGTTTAAGAAAAGGAAAGGAAATGCGGCCAGATTTCCATCTTTTAGATCAGAATTCATGCAATTAAATTTTCTATCAATTTTTAAGGGACGTGTATAGAAATCTCTTCATCTGTTGATAATCCTACGAAAAGTTATTCCAGGGACAAATCCTTCTGCAAATAATTCACTGGATAATAGTGAAACCCAACTATTCCCGATAGCAACAGTGGTAATTGAGGAAATCCTCTAGAGACTATCCTAGCAGATTCGGAGGTATCCTCTGTTGACTAAAGATATATATTAGGGTTGATATCGGGAGTAAAAGCGTGTTAAAGATGTCGTTCAAGTAACAGACAACAAATCGAGAGTTAAAAAAAAATTCTTGGCATGGAACAAAAAAGTTGCAAAAATTAAGAGGTCCGACGTCTTAATTGATTATTTCGTTTTGCAATTGGGCGGAGCTGGCAGGGTCTTTCATCGATTATGCACATAATCTAGAGGAACTCGGCCATTGATTATGAGATTGGGCGGAGATTATATTTCATGCATCAATTCTTATGAAATCGAATAGATCGGAAATGCAATGGTGATTTCACTCTATTGGACATTCTGTACTACATTAATGAGCACTTGTAGAAAAAAGTTAACGATCAAACTGTATATATTACTGAACGGAACTCATTAACTTGCTAGAAGTCTTTGCAATTGGTTTATTAAACACATTTTATTATATCTATGAAGTAAATTTATAAGTAATTTAAAAATTTTCATTTAAGTGTAATAAATTAAAAATATATTGGAAGCGATAAAATTAGAATAAAATCCACCCATTTTCTTCTCGATTCCACAATTTTCCTCAAAGAATCAAAGAGAACAGATTAAAAAAGTAATTAAATCGCAAACCAAAATAAAAAAAGAGCACATTTGCTGGTTAAGCTTGAGGCGCATTGCTTCTTTTATATCAACGGAAACTAATTAAACTCGCTGCCACAAACTAAATTTAATGAGTTTTAAAATATCTTTTAATTGTTTTATATGTCTTACTTTATAATCTCCATTGAATAATAGATACATAACGATTATTTAACTTTAATTTTATTCTTCTTACATGTTTTAATCTTTTATTGTCGTAAATATATTTAAAAATTTTATCCAGTACTTGTTTCTTATTTTTAATTTTTCGCTGTTAATTACATGATTAGAAAATTATATTAGTTTAAACTAAATTTAATTATTTTTATTTTATAATAATAAAAAAATAATTTTACTGTTATTGAATTCACTCGTGAGATGGCGTTATGAGACAAATTTGAATATTTAAAATTTCAAAAAACATAATTTCCGGCACATTTGAACCAATCGCTTGTAACGTTTTATTCGCAATATGTTTCAACGCCATTTTTAACATAATTTCGGAAATTCCAACAAAGTAGTACAGATAAAATAATAATAAAAAAAAAGAACTTTGTACGGACATCCGTCAGAGATCCTTAGAGTTACTTGTGCCTGACACATCGTTAGTCACTGTCCGCTCTGTTGACGATCATCTCCATTTGTCTTAATAGATCCTAAATTCATGTGATGACGTCATTACACCAACAACAAAATTTTTTTTTTACTTATTTTATTAATAGCAGGTATATGGTGCTCGTCTTACGCATTCCGAATACTGGGAATTCCAAAATTTATACATTTTCGAACTTGTACGCTTTCTCTATCCTATTCCGAAAGTGATAAACGATTTCTACCATTACACGTCAGTTAGGAATGTTATTAAAAGATGAATAACCTCTTTCCAGACTGCTTGACAAAGTAAATAAACTTGCAACTTTACAAAGAAGATTTGCGATTTTTCCCCCTTTACTCAAACACGTTTCCATCCTTTCCAATATTTATAAATAGTTTTTAAAAAAAAAATTATACAATCGATATTTATATCTGGAAGGTAAATAAGAAAAAAAAGAGAGAGATTTTAAAATTCAATTAAAATACTCACATGCAACTTTTTTTACGAGGAAGAAAATATACTTTAGAAACTCTGACAAAAATTCGTCTCACGCAGTCTCTGTGGAAGATCTAATTGTAAATAAATTATCAGCTAATCCCATTGAAACAACAGAATGACTAGAATTCAAATTAAACAGATCAAATACATAAAAAGAAAGTGGGTATCCGGAGAAACATAAAATTAACATTCTTTTTTTTGTTGTTTTAGATATACAACTAGCGAAGAAGGGGAAAAAATACCTTACAGATATATATCTGCGTATAATTTGCATATATTAATAATTTTTCGATTTTAAAATTATCCAAACAAACAATACACCAAATCTAATTTTTGTTTTTCGGGGGGTTTAACCCGAAATCGTAAAAACGAAAAATAAAAAAAAAAAAGGAAGAGCGAGAGAAACAATACAACTTCTGGCCCTGTACATCTGTCTTCTTTGCGGGACATTGATGTTATGCTAATGAGAACGCATTACAGGAAAAAGTGCTGATCAATATTGGGATAACGACCGTAGGCATACATTTGTCATACTGATAATTAACTATATGATAATGTATGTTTGCCTGCGGGTATAAACTGAATACGCCACCATAATTATTAAAGAAATTTTCAGGTTAAAACATTCAAACCGTCCTCTCTATTGGTTAGTTTGAATTACAAATTGGCCTATTATATATTTTTTCTCTTTTTTTTTGTTTACGAATTTTTGAATACGAAAAATAAATCGATAAAATATTTAACACGCAGAAAAAATATTCGCTGATATATATATATTTTTCTGGTGAATTTTTTCTGTTATAAAATATAAGATTAATAGAAGAGAAAATAACTCTTAAGTTGTGTTTTCATAAATCAGAGCGTACATAAAAGGATTTCTCACCGACATAAAATAAATTCGAATAAAATTATAAGAAGAAAAGAAAGACATCGATGCCAGGAAATAAGAGTATTTATAAGTGTATCAAGAGTGAGGAGGCAAAGTTTTCCCAAGACGAATGACAATCCAGAGAGATATACTCGCTCCATATGACACATTCAGATGACGTAGTTGTAGCTTCATCTTTTTACTGCTCCTATTCTCTTTCTTTTTTTCCTACCAGATGTTGGGAGAAAAACATTGACGATTTATATGGCATAGTTTCTACCTAAACTCACAACCTAGCCGTACTAAGTGACGTTTATTACAACAGTAAAACTAAGTTTCTCCAACGAAAATGATTTCTTCCAATACGAGAGTACAGAAATTGGCCTGCGTGCTTATATTTTGTCCCTCGCGTATCTAAAAAACATTATTTTTCCTGAGTATAGTTACCTCAAATATTTACCAAAATTTGGATATCGAACGAGAAAGAAAAAAAAATTTCCATCGGAAAATTTTTGACGGAGATAACACAGCGGCGACTTTAATCTTCAACTATTATCCCGGATAATGCGATTAGGAATCGTTTTAGTGATTAGCTAAAACGAGAAATATGTGGAAAAATCGCGGAATATCCGAATATTTTGGTAACTGTAGTGTAGAAAAGCAAGAATATCATTTCTTTGACGATAAGAGTCGTCTGGGAAAATGGTGCAGTTTGTCACAAAAACAGAACCAAGATAAGGAAAGCGAAAATGCATTCCCCAAACTATTTCTATCCTAGATGATATTTCACTTATAAATGTGCAAGAAACACAATAATTTCTAAATTTTTTCTTTACTTTTCTTTCTGTAGCATTTATATTATTACTGTAAACTGTGCCTTTGTCGATGCTTCTACTTGTTCAAAATTCTTTTTGTAATATTTTAATTATCCAATAAGTGGAAATTTATAAAATTTTAAAATATTTAATAATTGTTATTTATAATTTATTAGATAATAAAAATCTTCAAGACGTTAACGAGGAGGTTTTCAATTTATAGAGAATCTTAAGATGCTAAAGAGCATTTTGGAAAGGAAAACGTGAACAAATTGCACTATTTTAAACACTTATACACGCATAAACTTTATTATAAAGCTCTCTTGAATATGATATTTTGATTTATAGACACTTAAAAGCAATTTTTAAGTTTACAAAACTATAAGAAGCTTATACAAATTCTAAAGACAACTACAGAACTTCATTAGTAAAATTATAAAAGGTGCTCGAAACAGAGCATCGTTTGAAATGAAGTTAAATTAAAATATTCTATAAAAGAATCAGCAAATTTTCATTAAAATTAATATTTTAGAACAAATACACACACATATATATATATATG
>WUQG02009307.1:0-11950 GCA_011317285.2 Androctonus mauritanicus
AAAATTGTTATTTTTCTACATAATAAATTTATTTCAGTACTCGATTCGCATGCTCGATATAAATTATTGTGATCTTCTTCAAATAGATGTGAACAGCTAAGAGATAAGTGAAAATAAGTAGTCTTTGTCTTTAGTTGTTGTCTTTAGTCGTTGTCGTCGGCAGTGTGAATGGAGCCTAAGCGTTAAAGCAAGGGATAACATATGACTTACTTCTATTGTTCCTTACAGCTTTTAGAACAGAAAATATTTAAGCTATCATTTATATAATTTAATTAATTTCTTAGAAGATGATTTTAATGAGATATATTTTAATTTCTTAATTTTAATTGCAGTGGTTTGAAATAAATCACGCGTTTGTAAAGTAGGCAATTAATTCTTTCCGAAACTGCTTGTTTTTTCATAAAAATTGTTGAATTTCTTCTTTTTTTTTTTTTTTTGTTTTTATTTCATGCTTATAGCTGTAACAATCTCAAAAATGTTATTATCTCTTCTTACTTGTATCATTCAGAATAATACTTAATATTCTTATTAATCTAAAATTCATGAATATTTAAAATATCAAATATGATGAAGTTATTTTTATTTTATCCCTTCAATTATTAACGGTGATATCACATGAAAAATGACCTTTAATTCCATAAATAATTAATTGTTCAAATGTGAAGTTTAGTAATTTAATTAACTGCATTATACTGTATATCAGTGTAACTTATTTTCACAATTTAAAAAGAAAAATAATTTATATTCTGACATATTTTATTTTGTATACATCTCAATGATATGATAAAGTAAATTTATTTTTATTTGATCTAACTTAAATAATTCGTGACACGATAATACGCTATACGTAATAATTATAATTACAACTGTATCCTGGAGTAACAGCAAATGTAATATAACAATGGACTATCACATAGTAATTAATTATGATAATTAATCAAAGTTAATTAATATATTACACGGATTATTAATCATTATAATTAATCAACTATATAATAAATACATCGATAATTTGCTAGTAAAACTGATTAAGTCCAATTTAATGAAATTCGGTGTTAGGCAGTTGCAAATGTTATTTTTTGAGTCGCAATAGTAACGTATTCAAATTTTGCTATATATTTTTAACGATCATATGAAATAGTATGAAAATCATTAAATCAAAAATGTAAGCTATTTAAATAACGACTAAATGGGACTATCACGAAAAATGATGTTGGTCAGTTTTAAAAATTATGATATGCTTTGATGCATTGCTATGTCATGATTACATCGACGTATGTAATCGAATATAAAATATTCAGTTTAAAGATGGTAGAAATATTTTTGGGCCTATAAAATAAACCAAGCATAGCAATGTACATGAAATATGGCTAAACAAAAATATTTTAGATATTTTTAGATTTATATCACTTATATGCAAATACTATATGATAATTCCTGGTTAGAAAATAAAATATTTTCGTTCGATAATTTGTTACTAAGATTATATTTTAATTACTTAAAATTTATCAATTAAGAACCATAAAATAGCATTATAATGAAGCTTACATGACGGGAAATATTTACACTGTTTTAAGTACAGATAAAAACAATAGAATTTAAAATTGAATTACATATTTTTAATAAAATTTAATAATTGTTTATCCATTCTTGTAATTATCGCAAAGCAAATAAAGAAATGATTTAGTTTTCTTTCATTTTAACAAAAGAGTAAATATTAAAGAAGCAAAAATGCTATGGATAATAATGAAATAAATTTTATGAATTGGAAAAATATCAGAATGAACATGCATAAAAAATAACAGTAACTCGATTATACACTATAATATTGATAATTATTATTTATGTACAAGATAACCCCCAAAAGTATCATTTGAAGCAAAATTCCAAACCGAACATTCGGAAAAGGCAATAAAATAGATGGAAGCAATACCGATTTTTCTTATCATCATATGTTCCGAGGGGATAG
Organism: Androctonus mauritanicus; assembly: GCA_011317285.2. Taxonomy (NCBI): domain Eukaryota; kingdom Metazoa; phylum Arthropoda; class Arachnida; order Scorpiones; family Buthidae; genus Androctonus; species Androctonus mauritanicus. The sequence goes on from WUQG02009307.1 coordinate 1,970, forward strand.
GTTTTTAAAAAGAAAAATTCAAGACTTGACGTAAATGATTCAGGAAAAAAAAAAATTCTAATAATGGCAAAAGTAATGGTTGAGTATCATCGAAGAATTTTATACTAAGAAATATCTTCTACGCATTGGTTAATAGGCAACATCTAAAATTATGTCTGCTGCATTATCACTATAACAACGATAATCTTCCCCACGGATTTACTGCCGATATAAGTTTCAGAAAGAGGTCTCTAAGGTATCTGCAGATTAATATATAATGCTATTCAGCTGTATTTTCGAGATGGTGAGATCATATTCATTTATAAAAATTTCTCTCTGTGTGAATATTTACTCTAATCACAAGCAAAAGAAGACATGAAAGACGAAGGATAAATTTTAACATTAATTTTTAACACATATTAAAGATTAATGATGTTTATTAACAGTTAGGATAACAAACTCGTTTAATATTTTATTAAATAATCTTCAAAACAAATATCGGAACAGAAATCACGATTTTAAATGGTCAGTTGGTGTTGTGCAAAAAGTAAATTTATATTCAAATTTTTCTATTATTTATTCATGAATATTTAATGAAATAGTCAGAAAAATATATTTTAATATTTTGCGATATGCATTGTTCTTTTTTAAAAAGCTTGCTTTTTAAATATATTTTTCTGTGCGAAAATACACGATAGTTAATAAATAAAAATAATAAAAAAATAGTTATATATCGGTTATATAAATAATTGATAGAAAATAAAGTTTTATATGAAAAATAATCTATATTTTCCATTAAAATTCAAAGAAATTTGCAATCTTGACATTTAAGAAAGAAGAAAAAAATGCAGGTTAAATAAAATAAATACTATTGGAATAAAACTGTATAAATAAAACTGATTAATAATTTTATTCACAATAATTAAGGAAAAAAAATAAAATATAATTTATAAGTTTAAAAAGTAATGAAATGTAATTATTCTGTAAGTTTGCAACTTTAATATAAACTGTATTGTTATTGGAACTGTATAGTCTCAGTATTAAATTTCGATTTATTATTATGTACAAATATTTATAATGTAGAATATTCTTAGCACATTTTTCATTTTATGATAAGAGCATTTTTAGAAAATTAATTTTTATAATAATATATATATCCTGACTTATCAGAATGCACATTTTCTATAAAATTAACATTTAGTCATTAACGAGAGTAGTAAAAGTAATAACGGTATTATTTACAGTGTACATTATTTAATGTATTTTGATTTAGTTGTAATTCTGTAAAGTGCAGCAGCGTATAAATCAGGATTATATAGTACATATAGAAAACAAAGTTAAGAAAAAAAAAGAAAACAAAATGATGATGTGATTTTGTTATCCTTTCGCCAATGATATTGCTTTCGATATCAACAAAAGCAAAATCAATACGTAATATGCCCTTGCTTCTTACTAGTAAACGAATGTTGAGAATTTAATAGCTGGCTGAAACAAACTTTACTTTTCTACTGTTTTTTTTTTTTTCTTTCTCTCTCTTTCTGAATAAGTAATCTCAACAGATTTTTTTTTATTCTTTTAAACTAATATTAGATCAAAGTAAACTTAGTAAATGAGTTTCGTACTTAAGATGAGATTTACAAGTTTCGAGTAAAATCATTTATTTAAAAGTGATAAATGAATAAAATATTCGAAATTTTATTTTATTAAAAGAATTTTAATGTTGGATATTATTTTGAAAATTAGAGGGGGGGAAAAATTCAATTTTTACTGTGAACTGTTTTATAATAAATGCAATTTGCTATACTAAAATCGTTGTTAGAGAAATTGGAGATGCTTATTCTACGAAAAGATTCTTTGTTATCTAAGTGACTGGAATATCTAATATAACTCTATTTACCTACAGGGTTTATTTAGTAAAGATAAAGAAACTTTTTGTTTTATGTTTTTTTTTTTTCCAGGAAGTTTTGCCTAATTGTGACAAGATTGCTTTATCTCAGAATGAATAATTATTAATTAAAAAATCTTTTTTACATTATAATCACGTAAATTAGCTCTTAAACAGTAAATAATGCTCTACGTTCTTATTAACCGTAAATGTCCTTTCTAAATAGATTATTAATATTGTCTGTTAAAGTTTTTATTGTAATTATAAAGCGAGTTTAATTAATTTTAATAAAACTGAATGATGTTACATTTATTAAAATCAGATTTTATGAAATCCTCATTTATCATAAAGAAGGATTAGGAGAATCTATTCATTATTGTTATAATTCTTAGATTAAAATTTATTTGAACTAATAACAATTTCATTCCCTCATAATTAAAAATTGTCTATCACATCATAAAAAATTATTAATGTCATGGTTAAAAATAAATGAAAAAACTTCAATTTAAAATTTTTTCAATATACTGTAGTTCATTTTACTGCACTTTTCTTTTTACACTAAAATTTTTTATGAAAAATATCAGTTATATAAAGGATAATATATCATTTTTTTTATAAACATATATCAGAAATGATAGTAGATGATTACAGTGGTTGCCATGTTTTCTTACAATCCAACAAACAAACTTTCTTAATGAATTTCTTTCTTTATTTCTTTTATATAGCAATTCTTTCATTCAAAGATATAATTGCTTGTCAGTATTTTCTAAAACTTTGCCATTAAGTAATCTTTGTTATAAAATAATTTCTCTGCTAGTTAATAAAATTTATATCATATTTTATATTTCCAAAATTTTATTAATAATTTTATAAAAATTTAAACTATGTTTTATGCTATGAAGTACTGCACTGTAATATATTCCAAAGACAGTTGCAAATCAACAAAATAATATGGAAAATTTCTTTATTGATTTATTACGTAATGTTTAGTAACTGTGTGTTATCTAATTTAATATTTATCCGAATTGTTTTCTTTCTGTTTGACCTTCCGAACGAAACCATACTCACCATCACGATTAATTTAGATAATCGACACACTACCGTGCTCTAATTAAACGCATCGTCAAAATTAACGAAAGGATAAGTTCTATTCAAAATCACCTTCGAAATTTCTTCTTGACTTTCAAAGTAAATGGCCAAGCAATAAGAACGTTGGACGGAAATTTCCTTTAATCTAAACGTTTCGTGTGCAAGTTTTAGCAAATTTAATTTTAGAAACGAAATATTGGTAGTTGGATCTATTTTATATTCAATTGAGTAAGTTTAAAAGTATGATAAATGATTGACTGAACATGTGAGCAGAATATTTGTTTTCCCTAGAAAATTTCCCATTTATAGATTTTTAGGAAAAATATGAAAAATGCATTTAATTCTTGGTACCATATTTATAAAATTTTCATATTGATTTTTTTTTCTTTAATTAAAGAATGTATGTATGCAATTTTACAGTTCATTTGAAGAAGTTTTTTTTTTTTTTTGCACTAACTTTTCGATTATAAGAAAAATAGAAAATTCGTATAATAATGAAGTATTTGCTCATTTTAATTATCTTAATGTATTCAGTATAAGATCTTGTTTTTATGCTATATAAATTTATTTAATGCAAAAGGTTTATATATTATTACTTGATATTTTTATTAAAGAAAGTAGATCGTAGATGCACTATTTTTAAAGATATATGTTATTGTTGAATTTATATAAAGTTAAAAAAAATATGTTTTCAATTTTTTTGAAGTAAATAGAATCTTACATTACGCGAAGTAATAGGAAAGGCAAAAACTAGCATGAAAAAGTTTGATATTATCAATTTTGTATCTGAAAATAAAAGTACTCTCTTTTCTTTTTACTTATTGTTCAAATATAATCAAAATATAAATTTAAATATGTACATATATACAAAATATAATAATAATAATCAATGTAAGACTTATAAAACTGTCTTAATACAAGAAATCGTCTTCTTTTTATTATTGGCTGAAACTGCATTTCTCTACTTTTTCACTTATTTTACTTCTCTATACTTACATTTTCAGTTTCTTATTCTTAAAATGGCAAAAGCTTTCATCCATTTTTCTCTCTATAAAAGTTTTAAATTTTTTTCCCCTCTGTTTTTGACTCTTTAAACGCAAAATCGATATTTGTCTAGTATTAACCCACATTTATATATATATTTTTTTCTAGGCTTACAGTCAAATACGTTAATAAATTTTTAAAAATCACATAATCTGTTGCTTTTTTAATAGTAAATATGATTAAAATATTAATAAAAATAATTTTTCTAGTATTTAATAGTTATTTTTACATAGTGATCACAGTATATGTTCATTTTGTTACATTAATTTCCATCTGAAACAATAATCTCCTTTTTTAATTAATAATAAACATGGTAGAAAAATTACAAATTATACTCAGCTGCGTATCTTTTGTACTATAGGAAAAATAGAAAAAACTAAATTATTTATAAAAGAAATCAACATTTTATAAATAAATATCTTTAAATCTCATGAGATATATATTGGGAAAATTAATTTTAAAGAGGTTTCTTGTTGGAGAAAAAGTTGGAAAAATAATTTTATTATATTCTGTTACATTATGCATTTCAACTAATATAAAAAAAAAAAAGAAATTTAATTAATAAATAAACTTTTATTATTTTTATTTTTCAATAAATATTGCGCATAACTTCAGACAATTAAAATCATAAATAATATTTAAAATTTTTAGCAATTATTTTATAAATAACTCATTAAAATAATTGTTAATTTATGAAAAAATAAACAATTCTTTTGGCGTTTAATTAAGATAATCATTATAATCAGATTGATTTATAAAATGCAATATTCTTAAATTATAAATAAAAAATAATATATTTCTGTAATAGATCAATTATTTTCACAAATAATTTCATTATAGTTCAAAATGTAACAAAAACATAGTTTATAAAACTTTGACATATTGTTTGATTATTTATTATTTGATATTCTATATATTATTTGATATATTTACAGTAAAATAAAACATATATGTTTTATTTTACTGTAAATATTGTACTGTGCTGTATTTTTCTCTCAGGTTGTATTGTATTGTATATATTGTTTCTATTGTATTGTTGTGTATGTGGTTGTGTGGTTCTGTCAGGTTGTGTGTCTATGGTTGTGTTGCATTGTACTGTATTTTTCTATCAGGTTGTATTGTACTGTAAATAATTTAATTTATTATTTAAAATTGTAGAAAATTATATAAATCCAATAATTATTTATGATTAGCAAAAGTGAATAAATAAATGAATTATACTGCCTAGGGTTTTCGAAACATTTCAATATTTCATTGAAAACTTATTTATAATCACAGTCATATCGGCAAGTAAACTATTATTTTGCACATGAACATTATGTCAAATATTTAACTGAATAATTCATTAAATGGGAAATATATATATATATAAAATTCACTTTATAATCTAAGTTAAACGAATCAGAAATATAAAATATCAAAATATAAAAATGGACATTAAAATAGTCATGATGAGAAGATTATATATTAAAAAGCATTCTATTTATCTACAGAGTCTCATGACTTCTAAATCAGTACTGTAATATGATTGTGCAATAATTACAATTAATATATGTCAAGCAATCATTTGCAATTATTGTTATTCATCCAGCCGATTTAATTATTTAGCAAAGAATTCATTTCCTATAAAATTCATTGCTTTAAATTTATAAAATGCTGCTACAAGCAACTAATTGTTGGAAGATTATTATGTAAAATATCATAAATTGTCTTTAAAGACAATTTAAAAGAAAATAAACTTAAAAAGATTAAACATCTAGATTTATTTATATTAAATTTTATAGTATTGAAATAATTATACATTTATTAGTACTGAGCTTATGTGTTGAAGCACGAACTGGGATTTAATATTATACACATTTAAATTAAGTAATTGATAGTTCTCGTAATGATCGTGCTAATTCGAATTTCACTGAAGATTACTATATTGATTTCTGTAGCTTAAAATAAGTTTCTATCAAGCTGGTTATATATAATTTATTTATATGAAATTATAGCATAATTAAAAATAATATGTATGAAAACGTAAACAATGATAATTAATTCTGCCTCAAAGAAACAAAGGAAAGTATAATTAACGAAGATTATCAAATTGCCACATTTTTGTAGCTAAAGCAACAATATAAAAACATTAAAATTGCTCAAAAAGTGATGAAAATGAAAATAACAAAGCTAAAATAAATTTTATAGGCCTACTTTGTAAATTGAAAATATGAATTATCTAATAAAGATTATTCTGTTTATGTTCATTTATTTATAATTTAGTATAGAATTTTTCGGGTTTTCTACTATTTCTTAAAGACTAGCAATCAGTAATTTATTGCTGGTGAGAAAATTATAAGAATTTATTATTTATTAAAAAGAACTATTAGATTTTTTAAAATGTTAGTTATTAATGTGCAGACTAAAAAAAAAAAAATATTCGATTAACTTAATATTGAAGGAGTTTCACAATAACTCGTAATACAAGCTTTAAAAATTTGACTAATATATACAGTATTGTAACAAAACATATTAATGAATGAAAATTCGGTAAATTAAATGTTTCTCCATTTATTATTAATTTACTATTCAATGATATTTAAAGAAGCAAAGATTCTTTGAAATTATAAGTATCATATTATTTTTTATTCGGCATACAGTACTTATTGGAAGAATTGTTTCAAAATTACATGAAATTTGTGTGTACTTATTCTTGATACAATATTTTAAGAATTAAATATTTTATAGATATATATTGATCGGTTGAATACAAAAATATTTTCAATTGCTTTCTCAAAGGAATTCTAAACGATTACCTTTTTTTACGTAAAAGTAAACTTAAAATCATCACATTCTGATAATATAGCGATACTCCTTGCAAGAAATGAATGTTATTATATACTGTATCACAATCCAACAGATTATAGAATTTATTATTATTTTCATTGCTGCATTTATTGTTATTTTCAAGAATAAACTGGTCTAATATAAATTTTATTCAGATTATCCCAGTTTATTCTTTGTAAAAATTGAGAATGAACCTAAAATAATTTGAGTCTTCAAATAATTTTTGGTTTATCGATGGCATAACGATAGGCATTAATGATTATTGGCATTTTCATTGCTGTTATTTTCATTGCAGCAATGAGAATGCCAGTAATCGATAATAATCGTTAATGTCTATCGTTATGCCATCGATAAACCAAAAATTATTTGAAGGCTCAAATTATTTTAGGTTCATTCTCAATGTTTACAAAGAATAAACTGGGCTAATCTTAATAAAATTTTAAATTAGGCTCTTCGAATAAATATAATTAATCACTCCAATTTTTCTTTAAATATGACTATTATGATAGCCTCTAAAATAGAATGCCATTTCTAGATCAATTTTTAAATAATCGCATCATAAAATCATTTTTATATTTTTATAATTTTTTTCATTGTTTCAATCAGTGAAGAAGCAAAACATGCTGAAATAATGTCTCATAAATATCTCGAATGTTATATTACATTTGTTTATTTAGAGATAAAGTAGTTGCAAAAGTAAAAGCTAAATAAGATGTTGATGAAAAACAGAATATAGAATATAAATTATACAGAAAAAAGCTCGATATCATGTTGAATTTTACGCTTAAAGATCGGAAAAAATGAATAAGCCCGCAGCAGTCCAAAGAAAAGATGGAATATAATCGAAGAGAACAATCATTTGGATATCGACTTAGATCAGAGTAAAAGAAAATAGTCAAAGAAAATTCATAAAATAATTATAATATTCAAAATTGCAAAGATTAAACGCCAAGGTCTGCAAATGATGATCCAAATTCATGATATTAGACTGATAAGGAAAATACAATAATTAATAGTTTATTTTTACTGATTGCATAAAATGTAACGATCCAACTATTAGTCACAGACATAACTACAAACCTTTGTATATAAATGTTTGGAAATGACAGCAAAACTTGAATTAACTAACCAAATTAAATTGTGTTGTTATAAGACACAATTTTATTTAGTTAAATTTGTTTTCTAAGTTTAATCTACTTAACACAGCAGAGAAATAAGAAAAAGTTCTTATGACCTTTTTCTTATTTCCAAGTTTTACCTGCTTTCATCTTTGTCACATATTAAGCAGCAATATTTAACCTAATGCCACTGTTGCTGGATTAGCCACGTGATAACGCGTTGGCGTGCCACACAGAAGAACCTAGTTCGCGTCCCGGGTCTGGCATCTCATGAAAAGTTTTTTCTGGGTACCGAGCCCAGCCGGCGATCCCTCCTTTCACCATCCGGTTCATCCTCCATGGGTGTGGATATAGCACATGATTGGACTGGCCCCGTCCCTTAATAATCTTATTGATTGGAAAGAGGAGTAAAAAATAGCAAAAAAATATATCGGATTCGAGTTTGAATCCTTTCTTTTGGAAAATTCCATTATTCATGGCGTGCAGACCCAACAGATCCTCTATAATCCAACAGACTCCTTTGCAGGATGAGAAGCTTATGGTAGAGGCCTATTTCGCTCTGCCATTCAAAACAGTGGAAAGTAGTGCCATTTGTTGATAAAAAATCTAGTGCCACCACAGGCCACTAATATTCATAGCGGAGTAGTTATAATTATGGTTTTTTCTGTGTATTTTACACCGCTTTCCATCAAGTGGGTACTAAATGTTAGGCATATCAGTGTCCATTACAAAGCACCACATCCGTAATGAGGCTAGCGGTCAGTTAGAGAATGGGATTCAACGAGTAGAATCATTCTTGAAAACCTTTTGGAGGTGTCTCCCCGAGAATTAAATCTGGATCACGATACGGTTCCACCCGGCCATCCAGTCGACCAAAGGCTGATGCTTAATGAACCAGGCCCGAATCAATGCTGAAACATTCTTAAGAAGCGGGATCCTAGAATTGAATCGGTCTCTCCAGATGGTAAGAGCACATAACCTCGCGGCCATACAGCTGATCTTATTATTTATACTTATTTTTCAGTTTCAGCTTTTCAAATACTGCATTATTGATATTGCAACTATGTTCGCCAGATGCCGTGTGATTAAGCGTTCATCGATAATCTGGAAGATTCTGATTCGATTCATATGTCGTACATCACCATCTTTTTTCAAGAGAGATCTTGGTCGGATCTTTGAACCCTATTCTTCACTTGATGGCTGATCCCACCATGGGACTGAGCGGCCCGTGGGAACTTGAATAGAAAGTCAATTAAAATTCAGAAAGAAGAATATATTGCAATTTTAAAGAATTTTAGGGCAATGTAAGACGTGTCAACCCGATGACCATCTGATAAATCATTTACGTGCCATTAGGATTGTTGGAATCAATTGTGGAACTCTAATAAACCCAGATATAGATAATTCAATATTGATAATGAATAGGCCTACATAAACCAACTGATCTTAGTGCAACAATAACATTATTGCATTCTTTCTTAATTTAAATTAAAGCGTAAAGTATTTATCTCTCTCAATATAATAATATTTTAAAGATCATTTCACAATTTTATTGCATTTATAAATGATATGAATGAATTAATTTTATATTTTATGGTTTAGTAATGTGCAAATTTTCATTACTATTAATTTTAAAGAGTTAAATGTTTCAAATTTGAGAAAGCATGGTTGACATTGGTATATTGTTTCATAATAAGCATATTCTTGAATTTAATTTTTCAATAATCAGTTTAATTATTAATATGTTAATTTTTGTTGAATTACTTTGAAGGATTACCAAGTAGAAGCATTCTAGACTTCCATTTAGAATTCCAGATTTTTCAAGCGAGATCTCGATCCATCCCATTGAACTTCACTTTTCAATATTTCCTTATATTGGCAATCTCGTGATTCATTATGAAATAAATGTCACCATATTTATAATTCCCTTATAACCGTGTTATTCAAACTATGTTTCACGGAACCCTGGGGTTCCACAAAATGTCCTAAAGGATTCCATAAACATACATAAAATATTCATCAAAATGATGAAAATAA
>WUQG02009318.1:0-11950 GCA_011317285.2 Androctonus mauritanicus
CAATATCATGCTCAACTATACTTGAGTGCTGGTGGAAGACATTTTGAGCACATCCTTGATTAGTTTTTGCTTGTTGATTAGGCTCTGTGTTTTCAATTTATTGACTTGGGGTGTTATGTTTTGATGTTGATTTGTTACTTACATGTCAGAAATAAGTGTCAATCCTTTGCATGTAAAAATGTTTTTGTTTCATTTTTGGGCAAACTATTCGTCCGATTTTGATGAAATTTTTTTAAATGTTCAAAATTAAATGATGAACAAGTTTGTAATTGGAAATTTTTCCTTAGCTGTTACGGTTTATACAACTATACTCATTTGCATAATCAGCTCATTTGAAGGTTACCATCAGGTAGCCCACCCATGATTTCCTATTTGTTGGCATTAACAGATTTTTGAAATCTATGGTGTTTATCGAATTATTTGGAGAGGTACAGACTTTTCTTCCACCCTGTATACTATGCTATAACATAAAAGTATTTTATATGTATACCGTATCCTCGATTCTGTGATCCTATAAACTATATATTGTATCTTAAAAACATTAGTAGTGCATTCTGAATTCTGAAAATGGTCATTGGTCGTTAGATTTGGTCGAAAAAAAAGAACCATCTGGTCCATTTCTCATCTGTTCAAGAGCATAAATAAATAAAAGATGAACAGATAAATGACGTACTTTAGGATAATGACCGAGAATTCCTAAAGGCTATGTCTTTCCTCATAAGGAAGAAATCTTTTGACCGGAATTGTAGATATTCTTTTCGTTAGTGTATTCTTTATTATCAGTCGGATTATCTAGATTCACCCTTGATACAAATTAATCGTTAATTAATATTTTCTAAAGTTCTTTTTATCATACTCGATTTTTTGATTATGGAACTACATTAAGAATCCATTATAAACTACTGTAGTCGAGTATTACCGATTCATTAAAAACTTACCGTAATGATGTGAAAATTTTAAAAACTACTTTTCTCGTGTATGTTTTCCTAAATTTTTCTCTACATTAATGTCCTGCATCTTTGCTACAGAAAATTTTAAATCGAGTAAAAGATCATTTAAATGAAATATTAAAATGTTTAGTATTAAAATAATTATTTCATTCATAATATTTAGCAAAGAAGTTCTTTTAATGTATGCTATGCCCTTGAATCTTAGAAAAAAATAGAATAATCAATATTTAAATTCAAAATTAATATACTTTACAATTAAATATATTTCTAAATTAAGATAAAATTTATGAAAATAATATATAAAACTAATAGAACAGATGATAAATATTACGATATTAAATATTCAGAGTACTAAACCTAATTAAAATTAAAACAAGATTAATTAAACAACATCGATGAATTGATCTTACGAATTCATTGTTCCAATTTTATATTCTTTAGTATTATTAGTTTTAATCAGTGTTTGTACATTTTTGAAGGCGGAAGAGCGATTACTCAGTACCCTCTCTCCCTTAGATAAGCTTATGTCTAATTATTTTCTGTAGACTCGATCCACTAGTCAGCCTGCTCCAGGGCAAGCAATGTTTCTAAAGCAAACATCGTATATAAATCATGTATGATCCTAAATATACAAATAATAATAATTAAAATATCATAAAATGATGATAAATTTAAAGGCCTAAACTACATAAATAATAAATAAAACTATTGTGGCCAGGCTAAATAAATAGCGAACATTTATTCACTGGTTTGGTAGGATTTATGTGTGATTATATCTTTAGATTATGAAATAAAGATAGTGAAAATAATCTGTCTTCAACTTTAGGAAATGTTGTTGGATAAATCTTATTAATAAGCTATTTATGTGGATATTCATTCAAATTAGATAATATTGGCGAAATAGCGTGCTGATAAACGAAACTAACCTCATCTGCCTTTTCATTTCATTCTAAAACTGAAAGGATCGCTTATCGGTTTACACAAACAGAAAACTCTCTTACAATAAACAGTGATGTCTTTACTATCTATAATAACTTCTTAAAGAACTTGTAAATGTAGTGATATAATATAATATCCAATATAATGCTATATTTATAAGTTCTTTAAGAAGTTAAATGTAATTAAGCGTAAACTTTCTTTAAGTTTTAATTCATTTATAAATAATATTTATAACAATGTAATCTTTAATAACGCTAAATTTTATGAATAAACATAAGTTTACATCTGTTACAATTAATATATGTTTGTCGTATTTAAAAAAATAATAATATTAAATATTATAAATGAAAAAAAAAAAATTAATTTTTACTGGAAATTATTAGAATGATTTTTGTAATTTTTTAACGTGTATTTTTATTTTGGAAATATTTGGTTTCTTTTTTTTTATGTGATAAAAGATGAGTATATTTTAATAATGTTCTGGTCGTCATTAACCGTAAATAATTTGAATAAATATTTCGACAGGACTGAAAATCATCGCATATTCCGTACCCATTTATCTGTTTTTTTTTTTTCTTTTCCACATATCGACGGTTGGCGATTAATCGACGTAAATCGTCACTCCCACTTTATACTGATTAGATGGTTATCTTAAAAAATCCCATCTTGGAGCCGACGAGTTTTTCTTTCTAGTCGATTTTTATCTTTTAACTTACTCATAAACTGTTAAACGTACGATAAAAATGTTTGTGCGGATCGATATTGTGACACGTTCATAGTTTTTCGAATTATTCTTACGAACGTTTTCTTTCAAAAAAGTGATGCTATTTTTATTTTTCTAGGAATTCTGGACGATACTCTCGATAAAAATCAAATATTAAGATAATTCTTATCAATATAATTCAATGTTAAAACATGTGGTTGGAATATCTGTCGGCGAGCTATTTTACCATATACTACTATTCAAAGGAAATATTGTAAACTAATAGTAAGTTTCGGTAAAATCGTTTTTTTAACCCTTTCGATTTTATTTTAAATGTAAACTTTACTTTCTGTTTTTGATTTATAGGCTAAACAATATTTGTAATGTAAAATAATCGAAATTTTTATTATTATTGATTCACAAATGAAGAATATACGAATTAGGTTTATCCGATTGTTTTATCAATACGCTATCTCGCATAAATATTATCCGATTTAAATTAAATTCACAAATATTAATGAGATTATTAAAGATATTAAAAATGATCGAAATCGGATTATAGTATTATTATCGATGTAATAAAATAAAAGGTTTATAGACGGAGAAGCCCTAAGAGCACCCGAGAGCGTGTGTAGTGGGAAATACGTGTTTATTAAATACTTTCTCTCGGAGAACAAACATTGACTAAAACTAATAATAATAGATATAAAATGGAAACGATGGAAAGAGTTACACGATCTATTCATCGATCTTAGCTAATTTGAATTCTAAATTCGTTTACTTTCAGCATGAAAAGCCTTCTCTCTGTGTTGATCATTAAGAACATTATTTCAAGATATAGTATGTACTGTTTTATATTTGATTGCAAATTGTTGACATTAATTACGATTTACGAGTGTATGATACTTTCTGGATGCCTCTTGGGAAAAATCAATGCTAGTTTTACCGAAATTATTTTATATTATTAATAATTTTAAAATTTTTTCAATTTTTTTTTGTCAGTGGTTCATAAATTGAAACTGAATATAAATGCTCCTACTTTTGTCTGGCATATCAGTTGATTTAGTAGTTATTAAATCGGAGTTTCATCTCAGTCGACTGTCGTAACCGGTAATAACTTGTTTGGATGGACTCCCGCTGATCGGCTTTTATCCTCATTTTTTTTTTTTTTATATGTACAATACTCTCCTGTAATTTCGTTTATTCACACTTCCGTGCGAGGAACTACTTATCATATTTTTATTCCATATTTTAATTTAATTACTGAGTGTTTAAACTTTTAGCAATTTCCTGATTATTTTATTTATATAAAATTTTTCTCTAGATGTTAATGTAATTCTTGATATTCACCTTTTTTTTAATCTTTAATTTTAATATCTATAGTACGGGAAATATTTTGATCAATGTATTAAGAAAATAATGACAGGTGTGTAGGAAAGGTGCGTAGTTGGGGAAAAATGCATTCCAAATGATCAGATTCCCTCGCTTAAAGTCTATCGGAAGAAATTTTATTTTCTCGCTTGTCAAATTGTCACGGAGAATACGAAAATATATCCAGATATAATGTGTTATATTGTTGCGAAACGTTGTATTTCGTAAGCGACTACATCGTTAGTTACCGCATAATCCACGTAGTGTCAAACAATATAAATAACAATTCTGGTATCTATACAGTAATTAACAAACTTTAAAATTTATTATTCTATTGTTTGATTAGATTAAAATTTTTGCATAAAATAGTTTTTTTTTCTGTTTATTAATTGGTATTGGTCTTCCGTCAAATTTCTCGACTGTGAACGTAATTGTTGACCGTTTTTCCGGGGAAACCCGGCACAAACGGAAACTAATTTTCCCGCTCCGTTAAATGGGACGGAATCCCTTACTTTGACTGCGATGTTCCGTGTTTATTCCCGGTAATTGTTGTAAATGAGGAAGCCGCTTGGCAACGCTGACGTCCCCGATGGATTTGATTTTCAAACAAAGTTATTCTCCATTTGTTCTTTCGATCGGGTCGATGTTTGCCGATTATTCTCTCGATTTCAGCTTCTCTTATTATCAATTTATTTCTTTTTCAGTTGTTTGTGAGACGGACGATGTTCCATAATAGGAGTTGGGATGCCGAGCCGGTCACCGTCACAGTCCCGCCTCCATCACCAGCCGTATCCACTCATTCGCGCCTGAGGAAGTCTCACAGTCAGAGGTTTCACCGGCGATTTCCGGAAGTGGATCCCGACGAACCTCTTCTGGATTGTAAGTATTGCTTTAGGCTTTTCTTCTTTCCTTCCTTTTTCTCAACTGCTTTCTTCCCGCAGACTATTCGTGCGCTTTACTGGCCGACATCTTACTGCAGGGCCAATTGTACATCACCGAAAACTATTTCGCTTTCTATTCCAACATCTTCGGACACAAAACTCAAGTAAGTAGCTCCACTTTCGACTCTTTCTTTCGCTTATATTACTGTCTGTCTCTAAGTTCTTCCGGTTATGGCTCGGATTGCTGCCCGACCATGACATTCTACCAGGCTGATCCACCAGAAAAACGCTTATACCCTTGTCCGATATTAATATAGTTAAACTCTTATTCTCCAAATTTTTCTTTGGTATGCCATTCTAAATTGAATATTCTCGATTGTATAATTCTGGCTAATCCTATTATATTACAGTTGCAGCTCACGGGCCATATTTAAACAAAGCGTATACTGGATAATATAATATCGAGCGAATCATCCAAAAACATCTGTACGCATATATCATTTTTAAGAAATTAAAAAAAAAAAAAATTGAACAATTATTTGTAAATAGGATCTGTTGTATATTTTGATTAAATTTTGTATGTCGCATACGTATATTATCAAGAATATTTATAGCATTAATATTACAACCTACAATATATTCGGGCTTATTGAAAATTTATTTTTCGTAGATGCTCGAATGTAATTTGTCGATTTATCACATATTATATATTTATATATAGACCTACAATATATATGTATTTTTATATCATTAAAGGAATAAAAACATTTTTAATAACGGCGCATTTCTGAATTTGTCTTAGAAATCAAACTTTGTAATCATAAATAAATCTCTTCCATCTTAATTAAGCTTAATATGTAAGAAAGAAAACTATATTAAAAAGTGAATTTGATTTGTTAAACATCTTACATGAATTATAGTATTAATTGATTAAAATAATTTGTGTTTATTAATCGTTAGCTTAATTCTAACCACCAGAGGGACCATAACATTTGAAATGCAAATTACTGTACTCATCCATTACGGTATTGCGCTGTGCTTTCGTGATCGGGTTATGTTAAAAATATACATTTTCAAATATTAACATTATACATATTTTAAGAATTTAAATATGATTATATCTACATTTATGATAATTATAAAAATACTTTAATGAATCGCAATTTTTATATAATTATTTTCAGTACTTTTTATAACTGTAAAATGTCTTTACAGTTATAAAAAGTATAATTTATAACTGTAATTTATTTATTTATTTATTATAAAAAGATCGTTATAATTTTTAATATTTAAATTATAATTAAATATTAAAATTGTAGAATTTTAATCATTATCGATCTCATAGCAACCTGAAGGAAACTTGAGTAATTGGCATTCTGTCCAATAGAATACAATATACGGTACGACCATCGCTATATCCAAATACTATACGTTGTACACTTTATCCATTTCACATCTTATTTCCACGGCAGAAAACATTCTGCCAAATTAGATTATTGGCTGAATATAATCATTTATTTACGATCTCGCTTCATTATGTTTCTATTTTCGAATAAGCATTAAGAATCATAATTTTTTTTTAAATCTGAATTAAACTGTTACGGATAAAGATGGCGAATATTTCCAGATTCTATATCTCATTTACGTCTTCTGTATTTTTTATCGACTATCCATGAGTTATATTTATAAGAAACGAACTTTTTTTTTTTTTTCCATTGGCCTCTATAGCATGGCCTATTGGAGTGCAGTGCGTGGTATGCCATTGAAAATTTAATCGATCCATCATTTTTGACAGGCTTTTATGCTACCTACTTATACATGAGAGTTATTCGAAGCAAGACTCATTGGAGTTGTTACTTCACCAATTTCAGTTAAACTACAATTCCGTCATTCGACTTGTTGTTCGCATATTGTCGACGATTTCAATTTTTATCCCATAATCGCTGAAAGACACTTAAAAAGTATAGTGTATCGATAAAAAAAAAATCGATACGAAATGAGACGTTAAAAGTTGAATTAATACTGTTTTCGGAAACGTCGCGAATTGATTTGCAACTACCGTAAAACACAATAGAATTTTTGATTGAAGAAGTATATAAATATTTAAAATACAAGGTCGAATGATTGTTAGATAATTTCTGTATTGTTTCAGCTATCTCCCAATCGTATTCAATTTATTGCAGTGCCAATGGCACAAAAGGTCATTTGCGGAAAATAGGCTATGTTTATGTTATGAAATGTTTATAAATTAATTAGGAAACACATATAAAACAACTTTTTATCGAGACAGATTTCTTTTATTACAAATTAAGAAATTAACATTACACGATTGCATAATTTTTATTCAACCCAACAGATATACATTGCTAAATTATGGATAGAAATTCATAAGAAAATAAACATTTTGTGAATATTTAAAAATAATTAAGTTTATGCTTAATTTGTTTCTTTCCTTTCTTTTTTTTATATTTATTCTCCAGTTTCTTTAACAATAAATATAGTAATTACGATTTAACTTCTCCTAAAATTCTAGTTTTTTTTTAACTCATTATTTTTTATGACTGGCAAAATTTTTTTTATTTCGTAGCTCTAATATCAGATGGCGGCAGTACATGTTGCTATTTCTTGACCAGATATCGATTTCTAATAATGTCGAATCATACGAAAATGTATTTGGTATTTTATCTTTTCCAAGTTGCAGTTTAATAGTCGACATACTCGAACTCCTAGTTTTTGTCGATTCATTCGTTTTGCGATTAATTTTTTATGGCTATTCTACAAATAGAGTTACTCTAAACGATTTATTGTTAATGTAATTGCTTAACACGTTTCTCATGACTGACTATATTAATACTATATGTACTTCTTTTCTAAATATCTTTAACGCTGGCGGATATTAATCCTATCTGAAATTTTAGAATATTTTTATTACACGTAATTAGGCCTACTATTTTAACAAGAAGCTGCATATTTTTTCATGTTATCTGTATAGCCGTTAATATGAAATAATATTTAATAGAATTATGATACAGTACAATTTTTGAGTATTTGCACTATTTTAGTATAGCCTAAATGCCAAAGGAGAATTCATCGAATAATGCGCGTACAAAACTTCGATGGCAATAAATAATTTTACATATCGATACACTGGTAAATTTTAGGACATCAAAAGAGATTTAAGAAATGTGTAATCTACTTGGAGCATTATATTAGACGAGAAAGAACTTTTGGTAATAATTAGAGCGAAGAAGTTGGAAATACTGTATACAGAATTGAGATATGATATCAAACCGGCGACACGGAGCACTATCGAATTGATAAAAGTGAAGGTCAAAGTTGGTTAGTAGACGTGCCAATACTATGTACACCAGCATTTTGTTCCCTTAGCCTATATTTTGTAATGCCAAATAAGTATGGCGTGTCAACAAGTTGTCTGCGTTCGAACTGTCTGATATAATCATAAATGATCCTGCGAGAGAGCGAATTATTACAGAGAAAGATGATAACATTTTATCTGCAGAAGAAAAAATTAATTGGATGATGGACACTAACTTTATTGACACTAGGAATGCATTTACTAACCAATAACAACATATACATATATATATATATATATATATATATGCTGTTGTTACAGCACACGAATAATTAAACTATAAGGAAATTATATTTTGGATATGTAAGAATATTCTTCGTTTATATATTACTTTATCTAATCGATTGCTGATAAAATATTATAATGTAGCTACGAATAAATTATCTACGCTATCGAAAATCTCCGTTAGTGCGGCTAAAAACAAATTCTTTATCTCTAGTGATAAGGAATTTGTTTTTAGCCTGCAATGTATACTGTACTTTCAAAATCAAATTTATCTTATCAATAATTTGAATACGAGCTTTTTCTATGAATTTGTATTATTTTCTTATTAATGAAAAAATAAGTTATGGGAATAAATGGTGAAATCCTAGCTGTTTGCAACAAAAGCGATAGCGCTCCTTTATACGGTCACCTTATTTATCTAAATCAAAATGTATTAACATAATCACGAGAATTATATATGATTTAAAAAATATATGTTACTTATTAAATATTCAAGGGTTTTTTTTAAATTTTGTAATCTCTTATTTCTAAATTTTCAATTTTTTTTTTTCCGGTCGAAATGATTATTGTAGTATCTTTAGCTGGTGTTACATTATTCGGGAATGACGAAAGTTAAAACTTCAAAGTTTTATCGATTTAAAATAAATTATTTCCAAAATACTTTTATTATAACATTAACTTTTGCCAATTCACATACAAAGCGAGCCAATAAAAATTTTAAAAATTACATAACGAAATGTAGAAATCGATAGGTTGATTACGGAGTTATTATAAGCTATAGGCCTATCAGTGAGTAGTTTAATATATAAACAATATTTTAGATCGTTATGAAATATAATATGTAAAATCGATTTATATTTTATTTAATAGTCTTCATCTCAATGTGTTTTGTTTACCATTCTGTAAAGCTGATATTATTTCTGTTTGATGGTAGATTTTGATTCCCGTTCGCGATGTGGTGGAGGTGACGAAAGAATGTACAGCCAGAATCATTCCAAATGCTGTCGGAATATGCACCGAAGAGGAAAAGGTAGATGTTTTAATAAATATCAACCTTATATATTGAATATAATGAGAGATCTGCTGACTGTTTTTTCCTGTTTCAGTACGTCTTCGGTTCTCTCTTATCCAGAACTTCCACTTTTCAACTGATGAAGCAGATCTGGTTGTCTTCGGCAGATCCTGTAAGTATTTCTCTCCGGCCTTCCTCTCTTTCTCGCTTAATAACTAACGCTTTTTATTATCTTACTTGTTAGACGAGAAAATCTCCGACGTGAAGGTTATTTATCGATTTGGATCCGACGATCTATTCTTTATCATAGAACGGATCATTTCTGTTCGGAATTGCTTTTATCAAACTCGTTTAAGGAAAGACGTAAAACTCGGATAATTTGATCTAAAAAAACTTTAAATGCTCGCTGTTTTTTCCTATAGATTATAGATAACGTTTAATATTTTTGATACTTTGCAAAATGACTGGATAAAGATCGAGGTTTTATTACGCTATATTGATCTTCTCTTGTCTATTGATCAAGAATACGGTTATATATTGAATAAGCATATGTACATTAAATCTTCTGGCAATGAGTAGAAGACATAGTTATATTTTTCCGGGAAATACTGGTACTATTATTGAAACTACTCGTATTTTACGTAAGCCGTAGACCTTGAAAGATGTGCGTGTATCGATTATTATCAAACATTAATCGTCTACAATTTACGATACAGCAGAAAAATTTCCTCGTGTTACAATCGATTCTTTATCGTTTAAAAATTCTGATGACTTTCATTTAATGGCCGAGAATGCTTAAAAGTCCGAAATGTTGATAAAATGTACAGAATTGGGCAGAAAAAACCCCGAAAGCTGTTATGCGACAGATAGTCCATACAAAATTTGTTCGGATTTGAATTTTATTATTTAAAATATTTTATGCATAACTTTTAAAAATTACACATTAACATAATTTATAACCTGTGGAAAGACGGCATTAGACTATAGCAAAAAAAAAAAAAAAAAAAAACTATCGCTACATTTATCTGTAGATTACTATATTATTACAATATTTATCTGTAAAAATAAAGAAAATAAAATACATTTTTTCAAACCTTAGAGAAATTTAATCAATAAATAATTTTGTTTTTTCAGGATCTGAGTATGGTGGAAGATTCCGAGAGCGGAAATACTTCTTCGCTAGTTCCAGTGAGTATCTAGGTTATTAAGTTCTTAATTACTGTTAATTTCCCTGACGGATCTTTCATTTCCTGTTCCGATCGTATCAGATGTGCTTCAGTAAGCTTTCTTAAATCAGTTAAAACACAAACAGAATAACAAAATGGATATCAAGTTTCATCTATAAAAGTCGAGATAAAGAGTTTTAGCTTGCCCTCTACCGGCTGGTTCGCGTTACGGTTTCCAATAGCTTTATCACTGTTATTCTTATCGCAGATATAATTATGTAAATAAATTAAAAAATAATAAAAAGTTAGGACAAATCACGTTCAAACTGATCCTAGAAAACAATTCCTTAAGTACTGAAAAAAGTCATATTAACAATTAATCCGCTATGTTTCCATCTGCCATCTTTCGGCATCCAGTAGTACTGAACGTAGGCATGACGAGTTATTTTTTTCTGACTTTTCTTCAACCACCGTTTTTAATATTCTACCATCTAGCATAATTGCGTTGGCTAGAGAGAAAAATGCGTTTACTTGAACCTATTTCGTTTCAAATAAACTCTTGATGATGATGATAATTGAATTTTAATAATTGAAATAAAATTGGTTAATTTTAGCGCCATCTCAGAATTAACAAACAAACTAATACTTTAATTAAGAGTGGCGCCATCTATGAATTAATAATTGTGAAGGTACTCTTAATTTAATTATTACAGTAGCTTTTGTTAATTCTGAGATGACGCTAGCATTAATCAAAATTATTACAAATTATTAAAATTCAGTTATAATCATCAAGGATTTATTTGGCATAAATTTGATTCAATTGGATTAACACCCTTGAAGATTTAGAATGCATTTACTATCAATTTTTATTTGTCAAACCGTTTGAGTAGTATAATTTAAAAAAAAATTGATTGTGGCGCTATTTCTCTCATTATTATCGGGAAAAGAAAGAATAGAGAATTACTATAATTGATGAAAAATTGCAAAATATATAAATACCATCTTGAGAAGCCACTTCGAAAATTGTTTTTAGCACCAGTTTCCAATTGTTCGTCGATTATTAGCGAGCCTAATATATTTGCTACTCACTCTCGTGGAGACTTTTCTTGATAGTTGTACCACTTCCGAATCTAATGAAGGCGTAAATTATTCCTGGCCACAGTTTCCCACATACGTGATGGAATGGGCTAGACCAGTGTTTCTCAACCTTTTTTGGCCTGCGGACCGGTAAAATTTGTGAAAAAAATTTCGCAGACCGGTGGTTTTTTAACAAAAAAATTTTACTAGGTATTAAAGAACTACTACATAAGTTAATTGTAACATTTTT
>WUQG02009329.1:0-11949 GCA_011317285.2 Androctonus mauritanicus
AGCATCACAATAGGCATGAGCCATTCAATTTTAGTCAAAGTAAATTTAAAAGTGTCGCTGTTTGTAACTGCTTGTTGGGTTTGAATGATTGTATTTCTATCCGTGTTGGATCTTGTCAAAATAAGTTCATGCTTGGCATTGACTATAATTTTCTGATAGTCCTGTGTAAATCCTTAGATCAAGCTGAGAGGTATTATGAATTCAAAATTGCCCTTATCATCTATACGATCACTTGGATTCCACCCTGCGATTTCAAGGAATTTGAGTTGATTCGGGTTGAACGATGGATAGGCTTTCATTAATACTGTTGTTCCAACTTTTTTACACTTGTCAATTTCTATGGCATTCAGCAGGTAACGAATTTCAGAAGAAGATGACATATCGACATGTTATCAAGACTGGTTCCATCTTTAATTTTTTGATCATCCGCCTGCGTGATTTTACCGAGTATTCGTATCGAACTCCTCGATGGTAAGAGACGTTGATCTTGATATTAAATCACGATGTGGATCTCGTCACTGTTGTTATAGGTAGAAGTGGCAAATGGTAAATGAGAATGTACCTCCCAATAAGCTACAGATTCGTCAAAAAACGTGTTCGTACATTAGTGATTGCATAAGCTGCTGATTTTTCTCCAAAACTCGAATCTTTTGCCATGACTCTCTCCCAAGCTTTTTCCGCTAAAGTTTTGTCTGCCAAATTTCGTTTATCGACGTCTTCACAGTTGTTAAAATAAGCAATATCGTGTTCTTTGTAAGCAGAATCCAATGGATTTATGCCTGAATCACCTCTAGCTAGTCGTTTCTTTAAATTTGTTCCAGGACCACAAAATTGATTGCCTGGAATATGCAACTCTACAGGTAACTTGTTCAATAGATTATTAACAATTTCAGATCCGTAAGCGATCATTACACATTGGCTGTCTGGAAGAGACTGATTGAAAAAACTATAAATCACGCTATTCATAGATTTTTCACTCAGTTGATGACTAGACATTGAACGCTCAGCATCAACTTTCAGGAGCAATCTCTAGAACTTCCGGTAGTGAATGCAGACGCTCTGGTGGGAGAAAAAATTGAAAGACCGAAGCGTCACGGACCGCTATTACCAGACAGCATAAGAGCTGTTTTTTGCGGTCCATCTGCTTGTGGAAAGACCAATGTCTCACTCAGTCTCATAATCCACCCCAACGGACCAAAATTTCAAAACATTTATATTTATTCGAAATCGCTCAACCAACCAAAATATAAATTCTTAGAAGAGCTGCTGAGACCTCTGGAAGAAATACAATAATTTGCGTTTAATGACCGTGAACAAGTCATGAGTCCAGACGAAGCACTTCCTAATTTAATAATGATATTTGACGACATTGCCTGCGAAAAACAAGATTCATTGAAAGCTTTTTTCTGCATGGGTAGACATAAGAACGTAGATTCATTTCACCTCTGCCAGTCGTATGCACAGGTTCCAAAACATTTGGTGCGTGACAACATAAACCTGTTGGTAGTTTTTCGCTAAGAAGAGCTTAATTTGAAACGCATTTACAACGATTATGTCAATACATATATGACATTTGAGAATTTCAAAAAGTTATGTTTACAATATTGGCGAGGTAATCACGGCTTTGTAGTGATTGGTAAGACAGATGACTTAAAAGTTGGCAGATATCGAAAAGGCTTTGATCAATTTCTTATAAATACAACGTAATTCTGAAAAATGTCGCAGTTATCTCATTCACCTCAACGTAGAAAGTTTTGTAAAGAAGCTGCTCTGCTCAATCAAATCGCCAAATCTCGAGAAGCTACATATATATAAGGTACTATATACTGCGAACAGTTATATGAGATACACGGTTGATATCCATCATATACGCTTAGAAGAATAGCGAAAAACTGTTGATTATTATGAGAACACATCAAATACAAATTTTTTCACACAAAAAAGAGGAAGATTATATCATACAATACAACCCAACGCACACGTTCTTATATAGGTATACACACGAGTCGGCATACCCAACCATGCGAATATACGATAAACATATAAACGATAAGATGGTTCAAAGTTTCGCAAATTTCACAACCACGATTGGTTATAGTCAGCGCATGGGTACACATTTTTTTTTTTACCATTACGAACCTCTGTTCAAACAATCACGAAGCCCCACCACCATACTCGCAAATAGCTTATAATATTTTTCTCTAGGTTACTGTGTAAGTGAAACGAACTTACCCACGCGAAAAATCTTACAAAACTATCCGTATAATCGCACATATGAAGAGGTTAATGATCAAGGTGAGGGAAAAACTTTTACAATGTCACTTATCACCCCTATTATAACTAAAATACCACCCCATTTTCATACAAATATCATTTTTTTTTCTATACAAACTTTCAAACTTTTGCAAACCATGTTTATAAAGGTATAAAAATAACCACTCAAAGTATACAACTGCATATTTACAATGTGCGAGGTTCTCGAAGAGAGTCAAAATTTTTGCAGTATTGTTATCAGAAGAGCAATCAACATTCGCAACAGAACAACTCTCGCAATATTCAAGGAACCGCGCAACTCTTTCGAAATAAATTGTAACGGGAGGGGTTTTTGAATAATGAACTAGAGTCAGATATTATTTAATTGATAAGTTTAATTATAAATAAAAGAAAAATTGGTTAGGAGTGCTGAAGCACTAGTTTACGAAATTTGTCGACCCCAACCGCACAACACTAAGTTCAGGCACTTTCGTGTGCCTCTAAAGAAGAAATCAGGGTGGGTCCTAATTAATACCGCGATAACTTAAATAAAAAGGGGGAAGAGAGAAAAGGTGAGCCGCACGCTAGAAATCAGGCCGCAAGGATGGATGCGCACTTACTTTTTCAGAGAGAGCTCGCCAGACTCCGCAAGCAATGAAAATATACCGCCTCTAAAGACACCTCACACACTGCAGTTTTGTGTTGTGGCAAATTTATTAATGAAGCTTTTGCAATTTATTTTCTTGCACGAATTGCACTAAACGTAATGGCGGACAACTCAACTAACTAACTTGTGCACAAGTAACTCGACAAGAAGGAGCGCACCGACTGACTAGCGAACGGAACGCCGCCGGCTGCCGAGCAACCACACACACACACCCGCACGCGCTCACACACATACGAGATGCGAGCGATTGCGGCGTGCAGCGCTCGTGCTGCCGGCGTCGTCCGTCACACCCCCCCTCTCAACCCGACCTATGCCCCTTAAGGGTTGAATTGATGGGTTCTTAAACGAAACAAAAGCTATGGGTTTGTGTTGCACGGAGTGGGGGTTAAATGGTTGTACATAAACCTGAAACAAAAGAAGGTATTTAGATCAGTGATTACCAAAAGTTGGCCCAAGCCAAGGTAGAACATAAGTGAAACTATAACGGGCCTAGTGCCCAATTGACAATTTGAGTATTACAACATAAGATTTTCAAGTACAAAAGAAAAAGATTAACAAAAGGCCAAGTGGCCAACACTAAATGAACCAAGTAACTCATTAAAGTCTTAAGCACTTTCTAAAAGAAAAATGTCACTTATTAGTGTCTGAATGCCGTCACTAAGTTTTCTTTTCTTGTTCACTCGAACAGCAAGAATCCCGGATTGTCGCCATCATTCTCGATCTCAGGTTCAGGCTCGGCTGGTTCCGGGGATGCGTCGAGCCGGATTGAGGTCACTTCCCCCGAAGCCGAAGCGGTGAAGCCTCGGACTCGAACATCAGCGGAGGCGCCGTTGGCGAGGAGAGTGGCAAGAGATCGGGCCAGGTCCTGAACTGCGGCCTGGAAGTTCTCTTGCGTGGGCATAATGTTGACTCTAAGGCTGAAGACGTCAAGCGGCGGGAAAAGTGGTGGTGAGACTGGGCGCTGCTGCTCAGGCGCAGACGTCGACTGTTGCAAGGACAGAGGGCTCGGACCATCCAAAGGCGGGGACGTAGTCCCGGTCGGGCGGCCTTTTCGGGCCGCCTCGACCAAACGGGCCTCTTGTCGGCGTCGCTGAAATCGGCGTCTCTGGGTCTTGGTGAGCGGCGTTTTAGGAGGCTCAGGTGGAGAGCGGTCAGGTTGCACCAAGATTCCAGCGGCAGCGGCCTTCGCCGCTCTTTTTGCCTCGCAGGCGGGGGTCTCGCAGGAGCTCTTGGTTCGCCGCTGCTCCCCGCAAGCGCGGCAAAAGATGCCCAGCTTTACTGGGCACTGGGAGAACTTATGAGGTCCGCCGCAGTTCCAACAGTCCGGGACGTAGCGGGCCCTTCTCTCGACAGGTCCTGGGCACAACCGCACGTCGAAAGGGGACCGAGATCGGGAGCGTTCCCTCGAGGTCCCTAGCGTGGTCGGGCCAGTCTCAATCTCCGGTTCGGTGCGGAGCGGTCCAAGGGCAGCGGCGGCCAAGGGTTCAGGGGCCACTGGAGCAGGCGGTGAGCGAAAACATTCCTGGCCTTGAGTGGACTCCCAGGTCACGTCAACGTCGGCGATGATGACGAGATCATCGGCATAGGTCCTGACTGGCGGAACCAGGAACGGGTTGAAGAATGGTCGATACGGAACCACCTGGAGTTGGTTCGCCTCGGTTCCAGAGGGTCGATGATCTCGAAGAATTACCAACGACGAAATCGATCGCCTTCCTCGAAGGGCTCCGCGGCCGGTTGATCGGCCTGCGTGAGACACTGAAAAGAAATCATTAATAAGAGCACAACTATCCGCGGCCTCCGTAAATTTTTTAAGGAACCTAACGTGTGACTTTGCAATTTTTCGGGACCCTGGGGTTTCTAACTCGTATACCGAGGGTGAAATAACGCGCGCGACACGATAGGGACCTGCGTACGGGGGTGCGAGTTTACTAGAAAAGTTTTTCGACGCGCTAGATAACTGAGACTCCTTCCTAAGGACCAAATCGCCCACCTTAAAAAGGACTTCGCGACGACCTGAATTGTAATTTTTAGCCTGAGTTGTCGTGGCCTTAGCCAAATGTCGCGAGACCAATTCATTAAATGCGCTAAGGCGGGAAACGCGATCCGCCCAAAAATGAGGATCCGTACGTTTGAGAACTTGCGTTTGGGGGCCAAGCAAATTAGTGGGCAGAGGGTTGCGACCAAAGTTCAAAAAAAAGGGACTGAATTGGGTCGACTCATGGACCGCATTGTTGATCGCAAAGGCAAACTCGTCAACATGCTGGTCCCAAAGTTTATGGTCGTCCTTGAGGAAGGCCCTAATTAACGACTTCAGATTGCGATTAACCCGCTCCGTGGGGTTTGCCTGGGCGTGGTAAGGAGGTATGGTAGTAACCTCGATGCCAAGCTCATGACATGCCCCACGAATCGTTTGGTTGTCGAATTCTGTACCGTTATCAAAATGAAGGTATTTGGGACAGCCAAAAACCGACAAGACCTTTTCTTTAATGGCCTTAAGGATGAGTGGGGCGTTGGCTGATCTGAGAGGCTTAAGGACAACGAACTTAGTAAAGACATCATGAACAACGAGAAGAAAACTATTCCGGGACTTAGACGATGGGTACGGGCCCATGATGTCGGCGCTAATCACGTGCCAAGGCTGTTCGTAATGCTTGGGGTCCATAAGGCCTTGGGGTCCGGTTTGTTGTGACTTGACCCTTTGGCAGACCTTGCACCTGCGCACGTAGCGAGCGACATCCAGTCTCATACCTGGCCAAAAATAATACCTTTTCAGAAGCTCAAGGGTCTTGAAACGGCCGAAATGGCCAGATTGGGGAGAATCGTGGACCTTTTCCAAGATCTGGGGCCTAAGCTCTTCTGGTATTACCAGTTTCCAGGCATCAAGGTCCTCAAACTCAGCTTCAATGTCAAAATTAGGCCTATGTACAAAAAGACGACCATCTTCGATTTTCCAGTCTGAATATTTGTCTGGATTCTTGACGACTTGACGTCGCTGCAGAAGATACCAAGGGTCGTTGATCTCAGAATCAGTCAAGGCGGATACGTCATTCTCAAACGCACGAGAAAGCGCATCCGGTACGTGGTTCTCAGCCCCGGGTCGATGGACAATTCTCATCTCATAAGCCGAAAGCTTCATGGCCCATCGGCCCAGGCGTCCAGTGGGATCCTTAAGGTTCTTAAGCCACTGAAGGCTGCTATGATCAGTGATCGTGGTAAAAGAATAGCCTTCTAGGTAAGGACGAAGTTTTTCTACTGCCCAAATTACAGCAAGGCATTCCTTTTCTGTAGTGGTCCATTTTCTCTCAGCTGAAGTCAAAATTCGGTTGAGGTACAAAATGGGGTGCTGTTCACCATTATGTTCCTGGGTCAACACACCACCAATCGCAAAATCTGAGGCATCGACCCGCAAGAAAAAATGTTTAGCAAAGTCAGGCCTAATGAGGACTGGCGCCTTCTTAAGGTCTTCTTTTATGTTAGCGAAACTTTCCCTTTGGGTCGGACCCCAGCACCAAGGGACTCCCTTTTTAGTGAGGTAACAGAGGGGCGCTTTCCATTCCGAATAATGTGGCATAAAACGAGCGTACCAACCTGTCATGCCGAGGAAACGGCGCAGCTGTTTAATGTTGGTAGGAGCGGGGTAATTATCGATTGCCTCGACTTTTTCGGGATCTGCGTGCAGGCCCTTAGAGTCGAGAACAAAGCCCAAATATCTAGCCTTATTACAGCAAAACTCACTTTTAGCCACATTTATTTGAAGCTTTGCCTCCACGATGGCCTTCAGAAGAACCTCAAGCCAGTGGAGATGGTCCTCAAAATTATCGTTGACCAAGATTAAATCGTCCAAGTACGCGAAAATCACGTCACTCGCGCCAGCTGGAAGCCTCGTTCTAATGAACGTTTCTATCATCTCTTGGAATGTAGAGGGCGCATTTGTCAATCCAAAGGGAAGCCTTTTGTAGCGGAATTGACCTCGGCCAGGGACTGCAAAAGCTGTGTAGTCACGTGATTCGGGGTCGATCTCAATCTGATGAAAGGCCCAGGTCATATCAATTTTCGTGATATAACGTGCGTCTCTCATTTTATCCAGAATTGAGTCGATCGGCGGAATTGGGTGAGCATGTTTGCGTGTGACCTCGTTTAGGCGCCGATAGTCAATGCAAAGTCTCCAACCACCGCCAGGTTTTGTGGCCATCACTGGCGCGCTGCACCAGGGACTTCGACATGGCTCCAAAACTCCGAGTTGCAAAAAGTTATCGACCGATTCATTCATTATTTCGAGAACTTTAGGCGAATAACGACGAATGCTGAGACGTATCGGCAGGCTACCCTGCACGTCAATTTTGTGCGTAACCAAATTTGTAGCCGAAAGCGTCTGCTCAGGTTCTGGAACCAGTCTTTCGACCAGTTGTTGGACCTGGGTCCGCTGTTCTTGGGTGACTTCGACCAAGCCAGCACATTCTCCCAGAACCTGGACAGCCTCGTCAGTGAGCTCACGAACGTCAAAATTTTGAGGCTCTGGAAGACTTGGCGTCGTCCAGAAGTTTTTTCCAAAGTTTATCTCGAATCCGAAGTTATTGAGAAAATCCATACCTAAGATACAGTCGTAACATAACGACTCCAAAAGACGCAAGGTCATGGTTTTCCCAAAATTTCCAACCTTAAGTCGAATATTCACCTCACCCTTAACATGCTCAACTTCGCCGTTGGCAACCACGACGGAAGCGTTGCATGGGATCAGAGAATTTGATAGGACCGAACTAAATTTCCTGCCCAGGTAGGAGCGTGTTGCTCCAGTATCGATTAACCCAAAAACCAAAAGGCCCCGTATTTTTAATTTCACAAAATACCTCGGGTCCTTAAGACCAGAGTGAGGG
Source organism: Androctonus mauritanicus (assembly GCA_011317285.2). Lineage (NCBI taxonomy): Eukaryota > Metazoa > Arthropoda > Arachnida > Scorpiones > Buthidae > Androctonus > Androctonus mauritanicus. The sequence goes on from WUQG02009329.1 coordinate 7,795, forward strand.
CCAGAAGACGAGATCACGTCAGGCTGATAAATCTCTAGGAGTTTTGAGGAATCTGGTGGCGAGAACTCGTATTCTCTCCCCCCCTCAAATCGATACGTAGACCTGGCAAAATTCAGTATTATCTTGAATTTTTGCAAGAAATCTATACCGAGCAGTAATGGATAGCCAAAATCTTTAATTGCTCGAACGGCGAGAGGCAGTTTTTTGTTATGTAAATTAAAAAACAGTTGCTTCTCGCCAATAATGGGCAAGACATTGTTATTAGCGACAGTCATAGTTTCGGAACTGGACTCAAAATCGCCCAAAGCTTCAGCAATTTTAAGGTCCAGATAAGTTTTCGTTGAACCAGAGTCCAGAAGAGCCCGTGAAATCCTACCATGAACAGACACGGAGATATGAGGTCTCACGTCGACTGAGTTGGAAGTTGCAAGAATTGGACTTATCGAACTCAAGTCCAAATTCTGCCCTAAACTTTCAGTAGGATTTCTCGTAGGCTCGTCACTCTGATCACTACTGTTCGAATTTCCCAAATGATTCGCAAAGATTTGTGATTCATCTGATTTATCATTCCGGAGATTTTTGGTTCTAAGACACTCCGCGAATTCTGGGTCTGATGAATCAGAAATATCGTTTCCTAAAGATCCTAAAGGTTGTCTCAAATCGGTCTCAAAATTTCCTAAATTCCGTTTAGAATCCTGGAGATTTACTTCGGAAGAAGTTTGGCACTCCACGGATTTGTTTGGATTTTTAAAAGTCGCAGTCGGTATGTCCAAAGTCGGTTTTTTAATCTGGAGATTTTTGTCTTTAAGAATTGGGGACTCCACGAAATTTTCCGATTTTTGAAATGGACAGGGGACCAACACTTTTTCTAGTGCTGGCCCCGTTTTTGGTTTTCCGAATTGTCTTGATTCTTGTGGCAGGTGGTGCAATCCGGAAATTTTACATCCGGCTTACCACACCTGTGACAAAATTTTTTAAGACCTTCATTTTCGCAGTCTCTGAAAAAGTGCCCTTCTTGTTGGCATTTCCAACATTTGGTTGGGTCCTTAGTCTCAGTTTTGGAAGAAGAAGGAGGCTGTTCGGCTTTTGGGGACGCTTGTGTTTCCGAATTATTTTTGGGTTTAGGCTTCCGGTCAGAACTTTTTTTAGAATCCTGCTTTTTTGAAGCCTTTTTGCCTAACTTAACTTCCTTATCATCCTTCTTTTTATCTTCTGAAACTGCGACCGTGGATTGATTTTTGTTTTTCTTGCCTTTATTAGAAGAAGGAGCAGCTTCAGGGCAAATCAGATCGGTTGGGGCAGAAGCATTTTTGTAAGCTTCTTTTAACTCTATCATTTTGCCTTCTTCGATCAGGCCCTGATAAGTGTTAAAAGACCTGCGTGAAATGAAGTCCATATATTTTGGACTTAAGTTTTTGTAGGCATAGTCCAGTTGTCGCGAAATTGGCAAAGGAGGGACCATTCTTTCTAAGATCATCCTGATGCTGGTCACATAGTCCACTATGTTTTCTCCTTTGGCCTGTTTCCTATTATTTGCCTCGGTTTGCAAGCGGTCTTGCAAATTAAGGACTGAAAATTGGTTTAGAAAATCTCGTACGAAGTCTGTGTAGGATTCCCAATTATCCTCTTCCATGCGAGCCCATTCGAAAGCCTTGTCTGCTAAAACGACATTGATATTTCTAAACAAGTCGTCATCTGACCAGCCATAACGTTTCGCAGCGGTGTCCAGCTGCCTTAAGAAACGATCTGGGTCCTGGCCAGGTTTTCCCGCAAATTTGAGTTTCGATTTTTGCATCAAATTTGCAATGTGATCCATGCGTTTACTATCTACCTTATCGATTACTCGATTTGGGTCGAGGCGATGGGATACACGATACTCAACATACTCTTGTTGAGAGAGTGAAGCTGAGGGGTCTGGGGGTGGAATGGGGGACCGAAGTGGATAAGAGGGGCTACTAACGGGAATGTTGGGGTTAGCTGGTGCCACTGAAACCGGAACATTACTTTGTATTGGGGTGCTGAACGCGAAATTTTGCGGGTTTTGAGGCCAATTATTTTGTGTAATCTGATTTGGCCAAACGTGTTGAAAATTTGGTTGCCAAGTTTGTGGCACGTATTGAGGAGGCCAAGGAGGGTAAAAAGTTGATTGTGGCCAGCCGTAAAAGCTTGCGTTCATATTCGGTGGATAAGTCGGGGGAAAGTTTTGTGGAGGGTTTTGCGGTGGAAAACCCGGGGGACCAAAATTTGAAAAACTCCCGCCCCAGGAAACCGGAGGGTACCCAGGAGGAACGGTGGGGTTGAACGCGGGGTAGGTGTTCTGAGGGTTGGTTGGGGGTAACTGGGGGTTGGGTTGTTTAGAAAACCTTGGGTTGTTGACGTTCACACCTCCTGGTTGTGTAGAGTTGCTGGCTGTCACTGACGTCGAAATAACCGGGGTATTTTGGGCCGTGACTGAAATTGTAGGAGCCGGTGGCACCGGATTTTGGGCCACGCTCAGGTTTTGTTGGGGCCAACTTGTCGGAAGTGCTGGCATCGAGGCTTGAAGTTCAGCAATTTCGAGCGCTCTTCTTCGTGGAGCCAAAACTGTTGACAATTGGTCCATCACTCGGGCTCTCAAGGATCCAAAATCGGGAGGAGCCGAAACACTCGGCTTGACCGAATGTGGGTGTGGAGGTGCCGCAGAAGACACCGTTGCCGAGGTCGTTGGGGTGGTCGTGTCATCCAAATCCTCATCGTCCGTTATGGATCCCTGATGACTAGCAGGAGGCACGTATATTGTCTGCCTACGCTGCAAAATTAAATTTACAGCCGCGTCCCTGATGCTTTCGGGCGTATCTTCAAAGTGGACTCCTTCGGCAGCTCAAAATAATCTTAAATTATCTAGCGAGACTTCAGCCACCGCTTTTACGGGGTCTGGTGTTGTAAAAAACTCCATTGTTACCTAAGTTAAGAGAGAGAAGAGAGAAAAATTGTTGGAATTGCCCCTATATATTGACGAGAAAGAAAAAAAAAAATTTTGAAATTTTGTATTTCGCATATATGGTAAAAGAAAAATTCTATATATTTTTTTTTTTTGTAATTGCGCATATATGGTAATTTTATAGCAATTTCCCAATGTAGAGGCTCGCAATTCAATTCTTTGTGGGCACGCAAGAAAAAAAATTGACAGAATTGCAAAGTCACACGCTATTTTTTCCTCTTCGCCTCACCCCCTTTCTCTCTATAATTTTTGGAAAGGAAAACAAGTAAATTGGGTCTATCCGGAGATTTTATTGAAGGAAAAAAAAACTATTTCCAAAATTTCTGCTACCGCGCAGGCGCGAACAGGAGCAAAAGAATTGTGTCTAGTAAGGTTGGGCGCCGGGTATTATTTTCGGCGCGCGCACGCGAGCGTCTTTTTTCTTGAAGAAGAAGACCCCAAAATGGCCGCTATGACGCGATGAAAAGAAAAAATAGGATTTCTCTCTAACGCGTACCAACGCCGAAATTTTTGCGGTAATAATGCGGACTCAACCACGTAAGGGCGCCATGTAACGGGAGGGGTTTTTCAATGAACTAGAGTCAAGATATAAGTAAAGTTAATAAGTTTAATTATAAAATAACGAGAAAATTATAAGGAGTGCTGACGCACTAATTTACGAAAATTGTCGACCCCAACCGTACAACCTAAGTTTATGCACTTTTGTAAAAGAAGAATTCAGGGTGGGTCCTAATCAATACCGCGACGAAATAAACACAAGGGGGAAGAGAGAGAGGGTGAGTCGCACGCTAAAAGCAGGCCGCAAGGATTAATGTGCACTTACTTTTAGAGAGAGAGAGCTCGTCCAAGTGTTGATGCTGCCAAAAATTGCAGCAGGCAGGAGAAAAAGGTGGCGGCCAAAACGAACGCCAGGCTCCGAAAGCAATGAAAACTATATGGTCTCTAATGACCTCTCACGCACTGCAGTTTTGTGTTATGGCAATTTATTATACTGGAGTTTTTGTATTTTTGCATCAATTGCATTAAACAAAAAATGGCGGACGACTCGAATTAATTGTGCACAGGTTAACTCGACAAGAAGGAGCGCACCGACTGACTAGCGAACGGGACGGCGCCGGCTGCCGAGCAACGACACACACACACGCACGCACTCACACACATACGAGATGCGAGCG
>WUQG02009340.1:0-32658 GCA_011317285.2 Androctonus mauritanicus
AAAGATTAATATGTACTTGCAAATCTTACCTAAAAAAACTCTATTTAATACTCTCTAAATTTAACTCTTAACTGGTTATATGCCTTGGTCTTTAAGACAAGGCACTTCTATATTTAAGATCTTTATTTAAGCATAATCTATTCTAGGGACCCTTTCTCCTCTAGCATCACATTTAACCTATATTTCTTTAAGTGTTATAGATTCTCCATTTATGAACTAATCAAGCTCATTTTTTCATTAATTATTTTTATTTATTCTGCCTAAATTTGCATAAAATAGCCTCAAGTTATAGATTTATATAATTAGATAGATAATAAACAAATTTACTGGTCGAAAAATTTTATATTTTTATAAATAACTTATATAAGATGTTAATCACTATAAATTAACTCTCTATACATCAAAATTTAGAGAAAAAATAATTTATAGTATTTTATAGAATAAAATATTTTATAAATAAGTAAAAAAAAATCGAAGGAATAGCGTATAAATATTTATTTACTTTTTAAAAATATTTTTTAAATTAAAAAATTATGTAGTTAGTAGACGGCCGCATTTATCACTTAAGAGTAAATTAAAGCATTTGTAAAGCCCGGAGAGCAAAGTGCGCCCTTCTCTTAATTACCTCTCTTCTTTTAAAGGTAACAAAGCCTTTTATTTAATGATTTATTCAAGAATGTGCATACGTGTGCCATCTTGGAATTTCAACGATCTCATAATGATTCGGTGCAGCTAGAGGTTATCTCTAATTAAGAGCAGTAAGGAAAAAATAAAAATAAAAAAAAAAGAAGAGGAGAGCAGGTAGCCAAAATCTTAGTTTCATTTACTACCGCTACTTTACATTCGTCTAATTTATGGAGGCAGTACATAATGCTGATCATACCTCACTCTGTAAGAAATCCAGTTGCGAGTTAGTTTCTAACATATTTAGGGTAATAAATTAACAAAAGAACTAATCTCATGCTTAGGCAGACTTTAATTATTTAACCACGCCGCGTAACAAGACCTACATTCTCTAATATCTTTTGTGGGTAGAGGCAGGCAGGTAGGCATTATATAATGTATATAAATATAGAAAAGAGGGAAGAGAGAGAGGACCCTCGAAAATGAAGCGAGTACGTCAAATAAAATTTACATCAGCCTGCTTCATTTTGAAAATGCAGAATACAATTTAAATGTAAATGAGTTCGAGTTCGTAAGGAATAGAAATAGGTTTTAATATAAAGCGAGAATTTAAAACAAGTTTGATCTCGAAAACGGATGTTTACTCGAGTTGTGAATACTAAACTTCTTGGGAATTATATATAATCTGAATCTCAGCTTCTCTCAGTTGGACCTCGTTAGTTGCAGTAGTTCTAACACCAGTTTTAGAATCCTTAATTTTGCATAGAGAAGTTCGAGTAAGCGATTGCGAAAGAGATAAACTTTTATAGCTTCTGGATAATTAAGAACTGAATCAATGTTGATTTCTGAAGAGAACGTCTGTAAGAGGAACCTACCGATAATTTTAATATTATAGGTTAGACAATTTTATTGTGTCAGGTTCTTAACTGTTTACACACACATATGTGTGCACTTAACCTGTTCACATGAAAGTAGAAATTCCACAACTCATCTGTTAATCTGTACTGGGAGGAATTATGCCTCAATTAAGCCCTGCTAATGTCTAGAAAGCTGTGGAAAGTGTAGTTTTGTTTCATTTTTAATCGGGAACCGTTGCGAGATGAGAGAGATACCAATTCGGGTACGGTGTTCCGGTTGATGCAGAGAGAGACTACAGGTGCTCCTCGTTCGTCACGTTCGCGCTAACAGAGGCCGAAGGTTTTTAAATGGAAATTGTTGTGACGTGATCGGACCCCCCAGAAAGTGGAAAATCAATCTTGTCATGGAGGCGGCCGTACAACTCGCCCGCTCCTTGTTAGAAAGACTAGCCTGCTGTCAGTAATTATAGCGTGGTCTGGTTGGACGGTATAGGTACCTCCCCGACTCCAGGCAGACCTCCTTTACCTGGCCAGCGGCACCTTGATGAGGTTTGGTGTTACTTCTATACGTTTCGATATCATTTCTGATAGTTTCTGTCTTCGTCCTAATGAAATATAGCAAAATATTAACACCGACCCTCCAGCAGTCATCATTAAATGTAGCCTGAAGCGTCACAAAATTCATGCTTCAACTCTTCTTTATTATCAAAATTTGCAATAAAAAATATTTACTGCACCTTAAGTTTTAAATCAACCTATCCCTAGTTTGTTATGAATATTTTTTTTTGTGAATATTAGCATAACAAAGAAGTTTTGTTTAAAAATGGAACGTATTACATCATTTTTCCAATGCAAGAATCGATTAATGTAATATATTATGAGGTTGTTTAGATATATAATGCTAAGCAAACTTGTTATGGTTTTATAACCGATTTTATAAACTCGTAAATTAAATAAAAGTCTATTTAAAAGCTTTACATTCGAGGAAGTTACACTTCAACATCTCTTGTAGCCCACTTTCAAAATTTTGCATTATTTGCGTATTGCAGGTTGTATTGTATGCTAAGAGTAAGAATTAGAATGCTACTGGATGTCTTATAACGCTTAGATCATTAAGGTTGGAAAAATTTTTGAATTTTTTATTTTGGGCGTGATCTCTTTAAATATTAGAAACTACCCTTAAATCGTTCTTAATTATCTAAATATAAATTATTTAAGAGGGAAAACAAATTAGGTAAGGCTCAGAGTTGCTTTTTTCCTATTGTTTGAATCACGTCCGAAAACACGAATCGTGGCACACCCTTAAAATACACAATTTGCACCCACGGATAAATATTTATCCCCGAGGCAATAAATTAGCATGTAAGAGATTCGAACTGTAGATTACCTTACGAAAAGAAGAAAAAAAAGAAAAACCTTCTTCACACATATGATGTGAACTTTAGCCCATTTTGACCTCATCTGCTCTTATCTGCAGGAAACTGAAAACCACATCTGGAAATCTTTTTTAATCGTTTTCCTGTTTTAACTCAAGGTGATACTTTCTTACTAAGGGAGGACTGATGTGAATCCTTAATTATTCAAAAGGGCCTTCCACTTGCTTGCTTGTTTGATGGAGTGTTTCACTATACTTATAATTAGCATCTTAGATAATATTTTTAGATTACGGATTAATGGGCATAAAATTGGATAATTAAAGTCAATGGTGCTTTAGCATTAAGTTTTTTGGTTCGTCGCAGCTAACGAATTCTTATTTTTATTTGTATTTAACTAACTAACGAAGTTTTAAAATGTGGAAGGTTCTCTACTCGAAGAGAAGTTTTCTTGCAAATTTTAGAATTATATTCACAAACATGTGGCATCAAACCATAGCAGAACTGAAGTTATGAAATCTCACGTTTAATATAGAACCATTCTTGGAACTTAAAGCTCTCATAAAGCGATTCGACTATTAAGGCCTAGATGTTGCTATTGTTGACCTGTCAATCTCATGAGTGGGCCTCCACTAGGCTTTCAACTCTTTTCTATAAGAGAAGAAAGTTGCTTGGCGTCTCTCATCAGGGAGATTGATAAACGAATGCTATTCATTGCATCCTTATCAATTGAGGCATTAATATTGGGCGAGGCCTTCTAAATGGTAGCACCCGAACCAATGGTGTGATTCTAATCCAGGATAATTGAATTGTTGCTTGGGTGTGGTTGCGACGTCTTCATACATCTTGCACGTCTGCAGAAATGCATTCTTGTCTTTCATTTGTTAATCTGTATTTTATGCTTAGAGCCTATAGCATAATTCATAAATAATTTTGGTCTTCTGAAGTGACCTTTCGCATATATCAATACAATCTAAGTTATTAGTTTTTCAGTCAAATTTCTGCACAAGACCAAACCATACGATTGAGGTTAGCGTGCTATTTAAGGAATTTTATAAGTTAATAACCGTGTTTATCCATATCTGCACGTTAAAATTATCTTTAATCTAATTGATCAGCAAATTAACCTTAGGTGCCATATTTTCCTCGTCTTTATAACCTGGATAAATGCCAAGTTAGTCAATTATATTATGTCTTATTTGAGTATTGAACAAGAGATGTTTATCGTAGTCAACAGTTTTTTAAATACTGTATAACCCGAGGGTTAAATTGCAAAGTAATAATTAAAATTACGCTTTGTCACGCGAGGTTTTCTTTTTCTTTTAAGTATTTTTATTTATAGACATTAAACAGTTCTGTAAATAAACACGATAACGAAAGGCCTTCGATAACGAACTAGATTATAGCGAATGATAGTATTGGAATTTCACACCGCTCAATAGGTATAATGTCTAATTGACTAGAGTCGTATTGATTCTTAATAGGCGGCTGCATGTCTAGGCTATAGGTGGCGCCATTGCCCTCTTATTTTTACCCGTGACTCATGGTCAGAGAACACCTCTGACTTCGACTAGTTTATTTAGGCGTAAAAGGCATAAGGATCAGAGCACTCCTGTCGACCCATTCTAGGAGGTTGAACCACTTAAGAGGTGTTGTTGCATCGCAAATATCACCACCCTCATATCTCATCCCATTCCGCCCTACCGAAACTAGAGATAAGGCTTTCAATAGATAGGGATAAAGGGCCTCTCTTGTTCTTTTCGGGCGTGCCTAGAGATTTTGAAATTCCCCAAAAAGTAGGGTAAAGTTATATAAGGGTTGTTCCTTTTTACGCTTTAATATTCAGTTTCGGGCGTGACTCTATTTAGAGAAAGTTGTCATTGGAAATGTGACAAACGTCGTGACCCGAACTCGACTTTGGAGTGAGATGTCACCAGACACGTTACATGTGACACCCCAATTCCGGTGACAGGCACGTTGAACCTTAGCTTGACACCATTTCCGACAAGAGAGACCTCCTGAGCCCTCTTCGAAGAAGTTCCATCAATGTTTTCTTTCATTTAAAACTGTCTAAACCTTCAAAATTTTTTTCCCTATACACGGAAAGAACACGCCTAGACTGCCATTGAAAAGAATCGGAACTAAAACTCGACTTTAGATTCATATATAAGCCTCAGCTACTTTATCGTCGTTATTTATACGTTTAGAATGGTATCATGCCTTCGAAGTTCTTAAAAATTTGCATAATTTTTGTAGATATGAGATATTTTTAAGAAATTCAGAACTAGGGATACTTTCAGCATAAATATCCGAAAGATATTCAACTATTCAAACATCAAACGGGCCTATGTTTATAAATTAGAAAAGCTTTCGATTAAATTTAAAAAAAAAATTATAAAATAGACCATTTTAGATCTATAATTGAAAAAATCGTTTTTATATTTTATTATGAATTTTGACTTCATAAAATTTTGAAATTTAAATTTAAATTATACCAATTAAGAACTAGAAAATTTATAAATTGCACAGAAGAAAAAATAGAAAAAAAAAATCCCTTAAAAGATAGCATACCTCCTTTAGACTTTATAACAGTTATTAACTCGAAGAGGATAACCTATTGATTAGACAATCTTAAAATATATATTTCTAAGCTATTTATCTAATATTAGCCTATTATTATAAGAATATCTAGTTTAGTTTCTCACAATGATATTAGGTCGGTGACATTCTCCCTTTGCGTTTTTTTTTACGTTATATACAATATATAGTATTCTGTAGATAGTCTTCATAGCGTGCAGATAGTCACGTGAGTTCACGCCTAAACATTTCGCCACTATTAACTTATCGAAGACCTCCTATTCTTTTTATCTTTCGTCGGCCAATTTTTATCAAAGAACTTCAATAATAATAACTTGGAACGTTCCGAGTTCCAACATGTAGGATAAAGATCTAGTAAAAGCACCCTTTCGATATATAATTTATCCTTCTATTTCAGGTATACTTTGATAATATACTCCGTTATTGATCAAGAAGTGTAAAAATAATATAATTGATCTGATACACTTAAATTTTCTTACCCAGAAAAATAATAATAATAATAATATGAAAGAGGTTGTTTCGAGGACGATGCCAATTATGAATCTTCTTTAATGTCTATCCAAGGGGCATTTTAAAATTAGGTCAAAACACGAAAAGGCATAAATTTTTATCAAAATTTGAAGCCACCTATCCGATTTTTAAGACTGAAGAAATCTTAAAAGCCAATTAAAAAATATAAATCATGAAGACAGACTTCGCAGTTAACTCCGAAGATTGGCCCAAAGTAGACGAATAATTTATAATTTTCCCATTACGAAATGTGTTGGTTGGATGGAAGAATGTTAAAAAAAAATGTTAAAGAACCGGAAAACGTGTGATATCAATTATAGAAAAAGTGTCTCTCAGTGGGTGGCCCACCATCCGTTCAGCAAACACAGCTTCACCTAATGAAGGGCTAATGGGCAAGTTGATGGAAAAGGATACGGTTTCGGAAAGATTGTCCTAATTATGACTCTCTATTGAAATATGTGTCCCCGGACACTTAGTTGACATGCACACGGGGAACAGTTGTCACAGATAACGAAGAACCCCTCTAACTACTCGATGAGTTATAGCAAATGTCAAAATAAGGTGCAGATGCCACAGGTGGACCCTCTTGTTGTTATAACTAATTCGGATTGATGTGGATTCGTAACTATCTATTTACGAGGCAATTATAATAGAAGACTATTTGTTTCTGTCGTAAAGTTTTCACTTTAATTTAGACCACACTGAAGTCATTGTGTGACTGTTTTAGCTTTTATCAAATGCCTGAAATAGCAAAGTCTAAACGTAAGATATTGAGCCAATTACAGAGTTATTTTTAATAACAAAAATATTTAAAAATTTTTAAATAATTCTTCAGATCTCCATTTAATAACGAACGAATTTTAAAAAATATTTTCACGCTTAATTTTTTATTAAAAAATCTTGTAGCTTAAATATATAACTTATATATATATTGATGTTTTAAGTCGGAATTATAAATGTAATCCTTTAATAAAAAATGAAAAAAAAATTATGTTTGAAAGTATAACCATAACTCTCTGTTTTCATAAGATAATTCCTTATAAACAACTATGTTAAGGTTTTAAAAACACATCTTTATTTAACTATATCACGATAAACAACACATATTATTTATAAAGACAGGACATTTTTTTTAAATATGGAGAAATTCCAAAAAGATGGCAGAAATTTAATCATTCTAAAGTCAATTTTTTTATTGCAGTTAGCCTATAAGTTTCTTTAAAAAAAATAATCTAAATGTCAGATAATTAAGTAAAAAATGAATATTTTTTAATACAAAACTAAAAAACGAACTATGTACAAATTACTAGAAGCCAGAAGAAAAAAAAAACAGAACTTTATTTATTTTACATATAAATAATTATATCCAGGCCTCGTATTTATTGCTTCTCTTAATATAATTTTTGCCATCAAAATGGATTTTCTCTCTTCAGTAAGGTACAGAATGCACAAAAAATGATTGTTAATTGAAATTCGCGAAGATATAAATAAAACTGATGTCTATACACTTGTTTCATCTCCAGTTTTTGTTAAAAGTTTGAATTTTTTTTTATTTTATGGACTTATCTGTTTTCTTTTCTGTGGCACGATTATTAACTTGGCTCCAGAGATTAGAATTTTCTAGAAATGCTCCGAACTAATTATAATCCTATCGAGGTTCGATTCTCTCAATGGTTTAGATTCACTATAAAACTCTCTCATTGCCATAATTTCGCAGGAAATTTCACAGTTTGATTTCCTAAAATCAGCACCACTTTACGGGGATATTAAATAATTTTGGATCAGAACCTCTTCTCGGGAATCGCTCCTAGAGTTCCGGAATCATTCAGTGGTTTTTCTAGAATTGCTTAAATAGAGCTTAGGAATTCTTCGTAAACCTTTACATTTCAAAGGTTAAAAGTCCATGTTTTTGAATTCTTTAAAGGAGACGAAGTGGACTAGATATCACCACAAAAGTTGAGAAACGGATTTTGGTACACCATCCCTAATATTTATACAGAAGTCCAGTTTCTTCAGATCCAAAAAAACAAAAAAAAAAAAAAATCTAGTCAATAAAACCAATCGTTGTGGTTTTCTTCATTTTTTTTAATGGTTGAGCAACAGCACAAAACGGTTTTTCAATTGAGATGAAGAAAAACCGATAATTCTTTAAATCTGCAACTATCGAAGAAAACAGAAAATTTTAAATTTGAAAATTTTACAAGTTCATTTTTACGACGACATTGATTGTTCATCCTGGTCGTCCCTAACAGGTATAGTACTGTGATTATAGAGTCCCTGTGCCATTAACTGAAGGGCTAAAGGATTTCTCTGTCCGCTAGCCTTCTTGATTTTGGCTCTCTTGTTCTGGAACCAGATTTTGATCTGAGATTCGTTCAGTTTGAGGTCTCTTGCTAAGTCCTGTCTTCTTTTTTCTGTAAGGTAACGATTTTCTTGAAATTCTTGCTTCAGCCTGGCTAACTGTTCTGCAGTAAATGCTGTGCGTGGCCTCTTCTCGTCGGCCTTCTTTTCTGCTTTCTTTATTCTCCTCGACCTGGGTCCTACCAAAGAAAAGTTAATTAGTTACTTCATATTTTTGATAATATAATAAATAATTATAAAAATAAACAGTCACAAATATAGCACTGAAACATGAATATAATTTGTCTACATTTCTGTTATGTCAAAGTCTATTTTTGGCTGTTGCTAAACCTCAATAAACAGGCATTTATTGGGAGAAAAAAAATCATGTTTTGTTTAAAAATAAATGTTTGCATCATAGGATCTGGTAAATTGTAAGGTTAAGAATCTCTTCACATTAACATAAGGCCTACGGAGCATATTGACAAGTGAGAGGCCGTAATGCGGGAGGTCCTGAAAATATGAAAAAAAAGCGGATAATATGTGAATAATAAACTGAACTGTGGCCAATCCCAAAAAAGTTTCTACTGGTTTTGTTTGCATTTTTAAAAAATGTCAGATGGGTTATTTGGGATCACGATCCGAATGAGGTATGCCATCGAAGTTACCACTTGATTGTTTATATAAAAGATGATATAACCGAAAATTTGAAGGTTTTTCTCTAAAAATGAAGTTATAAAACTGAAAGGAATCTTCTCTTTTTAAAAAAAAGAGTAAAAATAAGTGTAAAATACCAATTTGTAGAAGGATAAATCCGTATGCTATCAGAAATCCGAGTCTACACTAGTAAAAGAAAATACTTTCTATCCTTCTTTCACCATTCTTCAGGATAGGAAAAGCAATTTCGTTTTAGTAATCACAGAATTTCTCCAAACTAAGTTTTTCTTTTCTGAACTTTATGGTTTTTTTCCCTTCTTTCATTTTTTATGTCCGGAGTGGGAAGGAGGGGGAGGAAAACTAGAAGAGCCGAGGTTTCGGAAGTCTCACAGAATCTCGTCGGGAACGAGAAATTACGACCGTCCATCAACGTACGTCATACGTGGCCGGACGTGGGAACCAACCAAGTGGGCTTTACCAACTAATGGATTTCTCCTTCAATCACTGCACAGAAAGAGAAGAAAGATTTTTCTCTGCAGATTAATTTTCCAAGCTGTCTACGTTTGTCAGAAATTTTCGCCCAAACTTCTACAGAAATGAAAACTACCACAATTAAACAAAGTTTTCGATAAAAATTCTTCCTCCTGGATCAATTTAATAATAAAGGTTATTTTGCTGAAGATATCTTCATATCGGGGCCTTTGCATCAGTTTTTCTATCATATGCCATTCTTCGAAGAATAATTCCAAGAGAAATTAGCACTTTAGACATTTTAGAGGTTAAAACATAGTTCGAAGTGAAAGCCCAATAAAAGTTTAAATCATAAACCAATGCAAAGATTGCATCTACTGACTTTTGTATCGAGATTGGCACAGAAAGAAGTAGGATATTTTTTCAATGAGTAGAGGCATCTGCAGCATTGTTCTCGTGCTCTTGATATTCATCAACTCAACAACATAGTTTGATTTCTAAAAAAAAATTTGGCCCGTTTTTGTTTTATACAACCAGAGCAGTTCTGCACAACACCAGATGATTGATGAGGGGACGTTTCTGAACCTTGATTGTCGTCGTTTGTCGTGATCTTTAACCCGAGTACACTACAACGTTCTCACACCATTTTAAAACTGATAATTTAACCTTTGTCAAGTTAAACGGATTCGGTCGCACCCGCTTGAAATTAGCCCATGTTTATCTTGAATCTGAGAAAGATCACATCCTTTTGGCCCATTAGCCCATCACAAAACTTTACTATGAAAGATGGTTGACTTACAAGGCCACAACTCACAAAAGACCTGACAAGTCGTGAAAGAATTAGAAGGTACTTTCGTGACTTTAAAGCTAGCTTTAATAAACGACAGAAACAGGGATAAAACATAATTATTAATGCTTGTCTTAAGAGGATGAAAAAAATCATATTATGAGCAAACAATCTCTTTAAATTGACTTTGCTGTAAACGAAAGAAACATATTTTATAAGGTTTTGTTAAACTATGGCTCATAATATTATTCTTACATCTGGAATGATTAATTTAAATATTTAAATCCCTTTATAAGTCTATTGTCAAATTAACAAGATCCTCATTAGCATGACCAAACTATTACGAATCCTGAATTTTGAATAATAATTAATATCGATTTTAGACTGTTTTCTAACTAAATTTAATGTCTAATTATAATTAATTACTTGCAAATTAAACGTATTTAATTGCACACGCCGATAACTACTTTTCTATAGAAAGAAAAAAAAGAAATGTTTTACAACTTATAGAGTTGTAACAGGCCTTAAGCAAAACGATAAATTCCAAAAGTGTCTTTATATGAGATGAGATTATTAAGATAGGAATTCTTGACTAAAAGATAAGAAGTTATATTTTTTCTAAGGACTATTGGTATGGCAATTATCGGATCAGGACTCAATAAATAAAATTTACATCTAAGATAATGGTCTTATCTAATTAAGCCCATAAATTAGACAGTAACTTGGTATATATTTTTTCTTTTCTAACTTTGTTGGCTGCACTGATAATTGCCAATAAACATATCAAGTAGTAGATGTCCTTCGATTATTCTTTAATATAGAATTAAATAGGCATTAAGGCAGGTGAGAACAGCGTACAATAGGCCTTTTGACAGTGATGTCTATTCCTTGGTATCACAAATGGAAATTTTCTTTGTTTGATTCTTCTGTTTGACACAATACAGAGATAAGATATAAAAAAATGTGAGTTAGAAGTGGTGATTGCTTCAGAAACTATATTAATTAATGTTTCATGTCTGTTAAGAGTAAGGAAACCTCGAGGCTTCAGGAAAAAAGAATCGGTTGAGATGATTAGGGCCCCGTAGGCTGAAAAATTTTTATTCTGACTTTCTATTTTATACCTTATCAGATTTATTGCTTATCAGAAATACATTTCGACGATAATTACAATGTCTGGATTGTCTAAATGTATTTTACAGTTATTAATAAATCTATTCCCTTTAGGCGAAAACATTCAGGCCTTTTATTGAAGCTTTCTAAGATTGTTTAAACCTCAAAAAGCTTATATAATGGCTACTTATGTGCAGCATACGTGTTACGATCAAATTCTAAGGTGACGATTCTGTTTGCGTGATTGCATCCGTTAGCGGGCCATTTGTAATATTTATAGGATTCTCCATTCCGTAAGAATCTTTTTTTTTTTTCTTTTTGACGCTTCTGAAGCACATAAATCGCTGCGTGATGTTTATATCGACCTATTTAATTGATTTTAATGGTTTGTATCACGAACGTATTCTCCGCGAAAGAGATATGTCACTTGGACTTGCGAGGAACACAAAAGTCGAATCTATAAGAATGTCTAGAGGTTTGAAATTATTATTATTTTAATTTTTTCGAAAGGGCGAAGAACAAATTTGTAAAGTCTGCAGGGTAGCTAGTCTGAAGACAAAGAACACCCCATCGCGAATTGACTGGATAAGATCGAATGTTGTGGCTGAATAACGGGTGGTCCGCAGTCTGAGTGGCAGATGCGACTAGCAATAAAAATGCTTTACTGTTGAACAGCTTTTGCTACTTTATAATGATGTTTTTTTAACACACTACCCGAGTCTCGATCTTCTAGGTTGGTCTCCACTTTCTTAAAAAAAAAAAACTTCAATCTAATTCATTGATCTAACTTCTTTTTCTAGAGCCCGTTATCTATCAATGGTAGGCGTTATAAATTTATTCCTCTTCCAGATGTTCTCATTTTAATTTATCGTTTTAAAAAAAAAATTATCATTTTTTATTAATGATATGTAATTAGAGGTAAATTTTTCACATAAATCTAAGCTTGTTATAATTAATAACTCTATAAAATATGCAAACTAAGCTCTTAAAAATAGATTTATGAGCTATTTATATATAATTTCTAACTTAGATTTATAGACTTATGTTAGTGATAATTCTGTAACAATCACGCAATTCTTCCTCAAATAAAGAGGCCAAAAAATAAATAAAATAAAGGGCCTAAGGGCTAAATTTAGCCCAAATTTAAAAATTGAATTTTTTCGTTAAAAAAACAAAATAACCTTGAGAAGAAAAATTTATTATTCGAATGGAACTTTTAATCAACGATGCATACAAAATTTTTTAAACCATTGAACACACGATTTCAAATAGAACTCCGACTTTTTATAAGAATAATCGATTCTAACCTAGACCCTCTAATTATAGTAGAATATATGTGTGTGTGTGTGTACATATATAGTACAGTATATGAATACAGTTGGAGGTAGAGACTATTTTTATGAAAATTTTTGGACTATTTGTCACTCATTCCATTATTAATCGAATCAAAGATGTTCATTCTAAAGAGAACCGACGTTAATAGCAAATTATGACAGGAAGTAGTTACCATTATAATGATTTTCGGGCCAAAAATGTTTTCATTCTGTGATTAACCCACTTAAGTTTGTTGGTGCAACTTCTCTACACAAGAAGAAACTGTTATTACTGTAGAAGATAATTCATTTCCTTTAATTATAGCTTAGGCTTTGGTGAAGTAGATTAATGCTGTAATAACTTTAGGTTAGCTCTCGACTGAAATAAATTATTATTATTTTTTATGAAAAATCATTCTTGAAGACACCTAGCTAAATTTAGAAGGAAGCTAGCGATTTTTATTCGCGTTATATTCTACTAGAATCTTTTATCTCTTATTAATCGCGCAAATTACAGTTTCTGCATTATATTAATATCAAAATCTATGCGATTTAATCGATTAAATAGATTAGATGATAATCTGATCCTTTATACTAGTAAATAACCAATCAGAGATTGCGTTATTGAAAGATTTATTAATTCAAATTAAGCAAAGATATTAAAAAATAATTGGGAAACAATTATTGATGGAGCGAAAACTTTATAATATATTCCTCTGAAAATGAGAATTGATATGTTGACAGTTTAATTTTATTTTCTTACATTATGAGAAGAGATTTTTTTTTAAAGATTATTGCATATTATGATTGTAAATAATAGAAAATAAATAAATAAATACGGAATAAATCATGTTGAACACCGATCAAAATTATGAAAAGCTAGAGACGTGCTTAGAATTCCAGAAAACCGATTTTTTAGTACTTCTAACAAGATTTGAACTAGCTATATAAAGACTCATAAATACATAAGCAGCTGGCATTATGGAAAAAGTACAATATTTGACAGAGTAGCTAATGGCTAATCCTAAATCCTTGCAGGGTATGCCGCAGACGGACATCAGGCAATCAATTATTGCGTCAGAGTGAAGCTGTGAGCCTCTCCCCGACAAAGACCGGATAACCAGGCGGTCTACAACCATCCCCATTCATCACAAGCGGAGTATTTACACACAACTTGGTTCGGGATCGAAAATTGGGTTTTTGGTGATCCTCACCGTAGTACAGCACGCCATATTGCGGGTGCCATGAATCATGAGAAGGGGAGAAACAAGATGGTCTGGTTCTCACTCTCTGATACCTCGTATCTCGTTTTCTTCTGCAGAACTGAATCAAATATTCTTCCACTTTATACCTTGGTCAATTTTAATGAGATGTTAAACATTAATTGAAAAAAATAAATAAAAATAAAAATTTATTCGGATTATGAGAGATCAATTTTTGATGAAGTCTAAAAATATCTAGGGCAGTCCTTAGTAGATAAGAATAGCTTAAATAAGTCTGTATATCTAGATCTACTAATAGATAAGTTTTAAGCTTGATTAATGACTAAAATATGAAGAAAACTGAATGGTATTTGTAAGAAATTATAGAAAAGTTTTGAAACTGCTAAACAAACGAAGCGAGAAAATTACCAATACATTCATCTAGAATTGTATAAGAATATAAACTGATTTAATTATATTTTAACTGAAAATTTTCATTTAAAAAAGGCAGAAAATTTAATAAAAATCATACTATAATATCAAACGTCTCTTTGGATAATTTTTAACTCAATTTAAGAGGTATATTTAATAAAATAAAATAAAAATGCATTTTTAAAGATTAATATATTAGATAAAACAAGTTTTTATGTTATTTAAAATAAAAATAAAAAAATTGCAAATTTGAAATAAACTTTGTCGTAAATTTTTTTAAATATAAAAATAAACTTATAAAATTATTAAATAAGCGGAAAAAATGTGAAAGGGTTAAAAAAAAAATCAAAACAACTTCCATTTTTCAAACCAAGAATAACAAAGTCGGCAACAATTTTTATTTAAAGAAAAAATCGCCTGTACGTTACCCCTATTGTGTTAAACAAGTCGTCCTTGATTTAAGTTACTTTATGTAATTTTCTAGTTCGTAATTTAAGCAGTGAGCTGTTCACTGCATTTAAAAGATGCTCATTAACCCTCCCAGACCTTTAGTTGACAAGCTTGATGAATTGCACTTGTTCATATTTCCGTTGATAACCATGAATTCTCATAATTGACACCACAAATTGGGTCAGAAAACAAATGAATAAAAATATGCCCCACGTCACCTTTTTTTTTTTTTCTTTTTATGTTCGTGTAACCTGGCTCTTTGAAACATTCGAGTAAAAAAAACACTCTATCGAGTTCCCTTTCTGTTCGAAAAGAGAAATATGTCGGCTTCAGCGAGATAGAAAGTTAGAAAATGTTCTTAAAATTCCGATCATTCGTAGGTTTTGGTCCGCTAACCTATCGAATGCCCGCACCATTGATTATGACGATCGATAAAACGATAGTTAAAAGTACGAATCGCATAAATAAATTTTAAACATCACGTAATCACGATAATGTTTCATTTAATAATATTTTTTTTTTTTTTATAATTACTCTGATTAAATAATCATTTGAAAAACTATTAAGAAGTTAAAATCTATTAATGCTACTTTCTATCACCAGATGGAGCTTACGATTATTGGGCTATTTTTTTCAACGCTCAAAAATTGTATTTTGGATTAAAAAAAAGTGGTTTCGAGAAAAAATTTATTTTTGTAATACGTTCCGGAATTTATTTATTGACCTAAATTATATATCAAAGATGGATTTATCGAAAAAATTCTTTAGTTCAAGGTGAAGATAAGAAAAGAACGGACGATGTCCTAGATTATAAAAGAAAGTAGGGCCGGGAAGGGACCACCACTCGTAATTTTGTGTTCGGGACCTTATTTAGAGTGCAATTTTATAACTTTATCTTATCTAATTATTGAAAAACAGCTCGGAAAAGTTAAAAATCTGCCTGAAGGAATTTTAATAAAATCTCTTAAATCATTAAAAGCGATGATTTGCAACAAGACTTGAATTACTCTTAAATCTTATATTTTGTATAACGTTGAGACATTGAGATCTAATATAAGTTATAAATACATACAAAGGAACTCCCTCCCTAATTTTGATCCGAAAAAAGACCAATCGCCACCAATCATTCATTGTTTTGTGCCACGGACCTTCTATCGACAAATCTGCAAATCAAATCCATCATTTTTCATAGAAGGCCTATCAATTACAAACCTCATAACTTTCCCTATTTTGAAGCAAAACTAAGGAGAGTTAATTCATCTCGGAATGGTTTGTCATAGCCCTTTACGCGGTCTACAAGAAAAATCTTTACATTTGGGAGGGCGCAAGAAAAAAATTGGGAAATTTCCCTGGTCGCTTCTGTATTAGCGGAGCTGTCTGAAGTAGGAGATGGATCGCTATATGAACACCAAATATTATTGGTTCAGCAGATCTCTAAGACGATCTATTAATTCTATCGCGTGTATTGGCTGATAGATGAGGGCTACGCGTGCGAACTGTCTCACGCTCCCCTTTATCACGGCTTCAATTAAACTTTACTATGCACCATTAATAGTTAATCTAACCTGAAGCACTCCTTTCGGTTATATTTCCTAAAAGTAAGAAGTCTACTATAGAAAAATGTAACAGAAGAAGCGAAAGATCAAAAAATTGTGCTCGTAACAAAAAAGAAATTCTAGAGGTTCATGTTTTCCATTCAGAAAGAGAGAGAGAGATGTAAGAGGAGCCTGTTTCCTTTCCAAAAAATAAAACATTTTTCCGCTTCATGGAGAGGGGCGTAAGAAGAAAACTAATGTTTGTTTTAGAGATAGGAATATTATCAAAAAAGTACGAGAGGAACCAACCGAATCGCTATTTTCTCAACTGAAAAAAACCTTTTTTCGCTTTTTTAGTAAAATTGGCTTGGATAGAGTCGACTATACTTTATTCTCTCGCTATAAACTTAGCTTGAATTCCTTTGTTAAAATATATGTACAAGTGTGCAGGAATTATAATGGTGATTGTCCAATAAGGGAAGGACCAACCGGCAGGTGATAGAGAAAGGCGTTGAACAGGTTTATACCCGGTAATTCGGCAACGAATGGCCTGGTCTTCCTGCCTAGCAGGGAGGAGCTACTGGTCTGTGTTAAAAAATAATTTATGTTTATTTGTTGCCTTATAAACTAATAGAGGGAGGCCGAATGTAGGTGGTCTTAGGTGTAAAAGTCGGAATGAATACGTTAATTATAGGAGAAATTGTATACATTCTAAGTTTGCAGAACTTTTTCGGTTACTCGAATAAGCTGAATAGTCCGATCAGACGACGAAATCCTCAAAATTTTAACCATTGAAGTTTAATTCTGAGTATTTTTTGTAGACTATCTAACTTCATATCATAAAGGAACCAAACTCAATTGGCGAAGAAAATAGGCTGGATGGATAAAATTCTTTAGACAATCTATTTTAATATTTGTGGTTACTATCCCATGTAAACTTTTATCCATTTTTCTATTTTATAATTTAATAACATTGCTTTTTGTTAAAATTTTTGTCAATAGAGTGCACATATGTATATACCTAACAATCTTTTTTGTTTAAATAATTCAAAAATATAATGAACAGTTATTAAAATCCACTTAAACTAATGTAAATATCAAACAGAATCACGTTTGAAGTACCATTCATCATACGGAGTACTTTCGTCGCTGTTGGGCCTAGGCCTGAGTTTGTATTAACTGTTTCGTGACGAATAAATAAATATTACTCTTGTATAGCGATAAATAGGCTATAGGCCTACATCTAAATACAATATCATTAAAATATAGCATTTCATGGACGCCATTAACATGTGGTTTCCATATGATAAGCGATTTTGGAGTGCGATTTTCATCAGTAATCTAATCTTTAACTTCTCGGTTTTCTATCTCTCTATTTAGAAGACTATCTTATAAATCGATATCGGGTTAATTAAGCCCTTATACTTTAAAAGTAAATCGAGAATTTGAATTATAAGGAGCGAAAGACATAGTTGTGGAATGACGAAGCAATAGATTCCGCGCATTCTTTCTCCTTGACAAGTCATTTGATTGAACTGTTCGATATTAAGAGTTGGAATGCGTGCCCTTAACTCTATTATAAGGTCGATGACAGTTAATTAAAAAACCCTTTTGGATCTTATTAGGTCCAGTTGAAAAGAGGAAGAAATTATCTATTTTGCTCTATTCCCAAAAATATCTTTTATTTTTTTTTCGTTTCGTTTGTTTCGAAGTTAATAACCTTTACTACATGCTATATAACAAAACTATCGTTAATAATACCAACACGCAGAAAATAAATTTGAATAAATTATGACGCTCGCATTCTTTAAAATATTAACAAAAGGCTAATTCGTTGTTTTAATTAATTCAACAGAAAAGAAAATTAATAAAAAAAATAATAAACAGAAGTGAATGAAGAAATGCGTACTTTGTGATGCAAAAACAATCTCTGTTACTCGGGAAAAAAAAGAAAAAGAAATATGGAGCACCCTTCGAAACAAGACATGTGGATTGAAATACAAGCGCCACTTCATCACCTCGTTGGATGGATTTTCTTGCTCTGTCGCTTTTTTTCTCTCTTCTTTAAACATTTTCCAGTTACGTGATTGTAGAAGAAAACATTTTAGAATAAAATATCGAAATTTCCTTTCTCGAATTTAACTGTAAATTTGCCTACAAATTTTAATATATAATAAAACCTAACAATTACGCAATAAAAGAATCCTAATTACATTTAAATATCTATCCGTCAAATTCGTATTTTTAATAAACAAGATCCGAAATGAATTGAAGGAGTTCTATTTATTCTTTATAAAGATTCTCTAAGCACGTTAACGAAATCTCTGCCCTTACCGAAAATATTATCAAAACAAAACGAATTTTCAAAAACAAAATAATTTAAACTGGTTTTAATTAATAGTAATCCTTTAAAAAGCTTTAATTTTTAATAATCTTACAAAACTATTAATGTATTTTTTAATCCGGACTTTATTCGGCATACATTATTTTCTACCAATCAGAAAAATCCGATCAAATTACTTATATTCAAATCAAATACGTAAAAACGTTTAAATTATCCTTAACTGGCATCTAAATTGATTTGTAATAACAGTAATTGTTTATTTTACAGAAGAAAAATTAATATAAATATCCATATTTATTTAAAAAGTAATCAAAACATAAATTTTTCAATTTGATATTATTTTCTATTTGTTTTTAAACCCCGCCCATTTTAATATTCCATCCAATTAGAATGGATTTTCACAAATTCAAAATTTTTCTCACATTCAATTAAGAATTTTGAATGTTTGAATTAAAAAAATATAAATAAAATTAAGGGTTGCATCTTGAATTACGCTTTCGGCAAACAATAGAAATATAAAAATAATGAACTAATTAACGCTTCACTTTTTTATAGAATAACAACTTTTTCTTAAGCGAAACAAGGATATCAGGTTTATTATTAAGATACTAGATAGACTACTGAATGAGTTTATATTAAGTCCATTTGAAAGTACTAGGCATGTATGCCGAAATAATAATAAAATTGCCAATTTTATATATACCTAATAGAATTTATAACACATAGATCGAATCTAATATTCGAATGAAATTAATAAATAGAAAGCTTACCTTCTCTTCGACTTTGCTTATAGAATGCGTCGCGTTTTAGACTCATAAATCTCTGAAATCTCGACTAATTAGGCAATTAATAGTTAAAAAAAGAAAATTAGTATTAGAAAACAATGATAATAAAATTAAGGATAAGCACTAAATATCGATTTTCCATCAGAAGAAACAATGACATAGATCTCTATATTTAAAATACATTTGTTGAAGAATGGAGGGAATATTTAAAGTTTTTATGTGCATGTACGTTTAATTTTTTTATATATCTTGTAATATAGTGAAATTTTTATATAATAAGAAATATTAATAATAATATGAAAGTAATGCCTGCGTTATGCTAGGCCTACATATAAGCTGGTAGCCTAGACTGCATAGCTTTATAAACAGTATGTATATTCTATATTAAGTTATTTGTAGTTGTATAGTTTTCTTAATTATATAAAAATAGAAGATAAGTTAACTTTAATTAAATTTTAGGAAGTATTTACTTTTGTTTTTCTTAACAATTTTTGCTTAAAATTTTATAAACCCATTTTTTTGTGGCACAAACTCTACTTAATAAAACGATTCGTAATTGCTCTACTTTAACCATAAAAATTCAGGCCTAAAATTTAAACTTTCTCATATCTTTCGTGATCCAATCGTTATTTAATTTTAATCATTTAAACGAGGATCTAAGGCCTGAAAACGAAATATCCTGCAAATTACTTTTTAATTTGGCTATAAATCTAAGGTAAAAAGGATTTGGGACGTTATCACGAATAGCGACTAAGAAGTCTAGTTCTCTTCCCATTAATGTGTAAGGCACAGCACATCCTAAAAACGCCCATATCCCTTAAATTCACGCAAATAAACTCCCGCGATGTGCAGACTATTAATGGACCGATATCAGAACGGAACTGGTAGGAAGCAACAGTTAGAAGAGCGCTATGACTCACGCACTCCTCAACAAAATGTTACAAACCATTATCTAGGCTCAATGCCTTGTAATGGTTGCGTTGTTATCTATACTCCCCACAGTGGTGGGGCCATTACATCTCTATAGAGCATCACGACCTCGGCAGCTCAGGTCTTTTGGTAATTAGGGGCTGAACGGCGGACAATTCCGGGACGTTGGAAAATTGAACGAGTGTCCTCGCGGGAACATAGATCATCGTAATCTGACACTGAACTCACGTCTGGTCTTGGTGATACGGCCGTGTCGACACTACGGACCATTAATTCGACAACTGTCCCGCCATCGACCGGTCTCTCACTTGCTTTAAGAGGTAAAGGATGCGCTGATTCGATTGTATAACGTTTACTCTTCTATAACCTTCACCGTAGGCTTTAATTGAAAATTTAATGCCTGTAGGCCCTTATCTGGGGTCTCTTTACACGAATATGGGTTCATAATAAGTCTCATAACTATCCGCTTACCGCTAAATTTAATGCGTAAACTTACTCGTAGAATCGCATTATCTAAAAAGTTTAGCATTTCTCTCGTGTTAATTAAAATCCATTTAGAAATTATTATTTCAGATATTTCTCCCAGAAAAAAAAAGAAACGATGAGGACCACACACATCGACGGAAACGGAAAACCGTCACAGTGACGTCACCATTTACGTCACGCTGTTTAGGACTGACACCTGACAGTGAAAGGACTAGTTGGTGACCGTGAAATTGCACCTCACGAGACAAGAAACTACACGGTAGAAAATAATGCCACATTCAATAGCCCTTATAATAGACGAATTCTCTATACAAATGTGAAGCACATATAATTATACGTCTACTATTCGAAAGAAACAATGGAGCCATCTTGTTAGACTATACTAGTTACAGCGCCTTGCATTATCTAGTTAACAGACTGAACTATTGTTAGATCATGTTTACTGCCGTATGAAGGCTTCTTAGTCTCCTTTAACGATAACTTGTAAGTTGGAGAAGAAAAAAACTCAACTAAAGATTGTTTTTTTATCTGATCAAGGAACTCATAGATTGCAAAGAATTCCGGAGAGTTGATATAAAAATATATGAAATCTCAAAGGTGTCGAATTATATAAGAGGGGTAAGCTTTGCCACTCCTTGGCTCATCTATCGATCCAAGTGCAGAACATTCAACGTCTAAGTAATTACAACATTCATCACAGCCAGAACTGAGAAAGGGCTTTAGAAACGTGGTGTTGCCATAGAAACATACAGGAGGCGTCTCTACCTGAAGGCTAATCTGAGAATTATCTGACAAGGCGCCTCCGGTAACGCCAGCTTACGTCTTTGGTAAAATAATTAAATAGCCTATAGGCCTATAATCTACCGTATATAATGGCGCAAGTTAATTGGTTATAATTATTTTATTACACTAGATGCTCTAAGCTTTAAAAAAACTTCACGAGATATATCCTGTTTCTTTACGTTTCTCAAATCTTCCTTAAATTTAAAGCGGGATATATTAAGCAGTGTTCTGAATAAGATAAAGACATAAACCGAGTACTAAAAGAAACTACTACATAACGGTAAGTTAGGCAGAAGCTTAAAGAGAATGAGGGGGGAAAAAAAAGCAAACAAACTAAGAAATTTTAAGTCTTCTATCATCCACACCAGACTCTTCTTAACAGGAAGAAGATATCTTGCTGAATTCAGGCTACCCTGACAGCACCCAAGAGGATATCAGGCAATAGTACCTGACATACTCCGCAGCCTTGACAAGGAACAGACGATAAACGGACGCTGCAGTCAAGCGTGGTGCCTCAGTTTTCGAACGTTATTTAATTTTATGTCTCCTGGAGGAAAGTACTGTTAACTTGACTGGACGTTACGTGGTTGAACCTTAAAACACAAGGGATAATGTCTTTAATCTCTGTCCGACCGACTATTGTAACACTGCCATTCTGTATGAAATATAATGGTAGTTTTAGTCTAAATAAATTTTACACTTTCTGGTCAAAGAGATAGCACTAGAAATTAGGTAGCATTAAAGAATTTTCTTTCTCCTTAAATATATTTTCAATTTTAACGATGGATAAATTTCTATATTTTTTATTTTTATTTTTTACAACTATCATTTTATATAAAGAACTTTATTTCTAAATTAACTGAAATGTTTTTATTTTAAAATTTAAATAATAATTAAAAAAAAAAAAAATCGTTAACAACTTCGTTAAAAGGGCATTAACATAAAACCAACACACGTTAAATAGCGCGCACATATATTAAAAAAATAAAAAATAAAAATGTTATCGATCGTTTAAACTTATTGACAGAATATTAAATAAACTATAGTTAATATTCTAGTTTTTTTTTCTTTTATTTTAATCCTTCAGGAAAGGCAGAGTGGAACACTAATTGGTCTTTCATATCTTCATTTGGTTAATGGTTCATCGTTTCGCTTCTGTGACACAAAGGGTGTGGTAAAGAGGATCTGGGATGTTGTTAAATCCGAAAAGGGAATTACAATGAATGCAATAATTCAGACATTAAATGGAAGCTTTCCCTATTTACAATTGATCATCCCAGAGGGAAATTTAATTCCTATAACCGAAATACAACTGGTTAGACGAGTTTCGAAGTGTACTTCTCTAACGTGATATCTTCATTATGTATGCATTGTCGTTGTGGGTGGTACAGTCTAGCGTTTTATGATGTTTAACTAAAAGTAACGAGTTAGTTATTCGTATCCAAGATTTAATGATCGTTTAAATTTCGTAATTAAAAGTAAATGTGTTCGGTTTACTCGGATTGCTTCCGAATATGCAAGAAAGCTGATCCATACAATTATGGAAAGATTAAGTCGTATCCGAAGTGATAATGTTCTAGAAAACGAGTTTTAAAACTTTTAAGAATAATAATTTAGCCATAAAAAAAAGAAAAATTATGTACATATCACATAAGTTATAGTCTATAGAGTTATTAAAGTACAAGAAATTGAAACAAATTCTAGAGAAGAAATTGAAGTATTAACTAGAAAAAAAATGAAATTAACATTCTAGATAATTCTATAATAGCCTACAAATTTTCACAAAAATCGATTATTTTTCCCAATTAAAGTTATAGATACTTTTTAATGCATCAATTGTTTATAGATGCAAAAAAGTTAGTTATTATTTTAATAAAAAATTAATTAATTCTAAATAAATTATAGATATTAAAAGCTAATTTAGATGCGAATAAATATCTCTTAAAATAAAAAGAAACGTAAAATTTAATAATTTAAATACATTTGAATTTTTAGTAGTTAAATAGCATTAAATTAACAAATGAATTATAATTTATTGCCTGAGCATTAATTTAGCCAGGTGATATTTATTATGTGTTAAGTAAATTTCGAATATGCTCTCGTTATGCATATGAATTAGATGTAAAAATAGTCGGGGAGATAATTTAATTCCAAAAGAAAAAAAAAAAATTGGTAGTTGTTTATTTTCGATAATTTAACGGGAGGTGGAGTCGAATTTAACTAAAGGCTAAAGACCTTAATTATTGGATAGTAATATTAAGAGTTACATTTCTTTGGATCTGTATTTAATCCTAGTAGAAGCATAAATCGCAATAAAAGATTTATGAATGTGACAGGGAATTCTGAGTTTACACTATATATTTAACCAAAATTATTCTGGATTTGGCACAATTTGTACAAGAAAAAAATTTAGGCACGTATATCTCGAGACAATTCTAGAAATAACTATGGCGAATTTTTTTTTTTTTTTAAATTTATTATTTTTATGATCCGAAAAATGAAATTATTCGAGTAAAAATATTCGCTTTTATTTATATTTTTAAAGGGAATTGTTTAATTAAATTCGGATATAATTTAAACATAATGAACATAAAAATTTAATTTTTTTAATGCATGCATAAATTTTATTTCAATATAAAAATGCTGATAAAATAAATATAGAAGTTTGATAAGAAAATAAAATTTGTAATTTTTTTTTTCAATTATTTATAATAATTAATATGTATATAAATTTTCTAAGTCGTATATCGGGATACGTCGACATAATCTGACTACAACTGTTAAATTTGGAAGGTACTATAGGAATTCTATCAGAAGGTAGATATTATATGGGAACAAATTAAAAATAAATAGGTTTACCAAATGTGAGTTCGCATCCGAAACGATCGACTTCTTATTTTAGAACGGATCTATATATTGGGAAATCTCAAGAGCAAAAGCCAAGCAGAGATGCTTTCCCACTTTCGCTGACTGAGTATCCTAATTTGGAATAAGAGAAACAACTGCAAGTAGAATGATAGTCGCCGTCGAGTTACGTTCCGGGTTATTAAACCTAACGAATTTTAGGCGGCCTACGTCTACATGCTTCCTTACTGTACTCCTGGGGATTTGCCGGAAAAGCAGAGAACGTGGTCTGATTCCTAACATCACAAAACTGTACCCATTCTTGTACAAGATTTCCGTCCCTGATGAGTCATTTGCCATTTGCCCTTCTAACGCCTTCAATTAAACCCAGACGAGTTGGGAGTTTTGTAATTGAATTCTACTATTTTCCACATAATTTACTTTAATTAATTCTATATTACGCCTTAAGAAATTAAACTGTGGTAGACGAATCATTTATCTTAAGCATCGGAGAAGAATTACGAGTGATGTTCTCCTTGCAATCCTATATAACCTTTAGGCATAACCTTTCGCTTTTGAGAATAGAATAGAAACTATCCTAACGGTTCGTCAAATAAGACTTTAAGGCCTTTTAGCTTATAGACTTATGCCCAGTGTTTGTAGATATAACCTTTTTACAGCGTGTTGCTTCTTTGTGAACCTAGGATTGACGCTTTATCTTCGGAGAGTAGAGAGAGAGAGAGAGCATCTAGCACCTGGTAGCGAGTGCGTGATTTATTCGTCACACTTTGTGTGCAGAAAGGAATAAACTAAACTAGCTGTTCACCTCGGAAAACCATGCCCTATCGTAGTAAAGACAGGTTATGTCAATACATCAAGGTGAAATACAGCCCTTTCAACACAACGTCGCCTGGACAATTGATTCGGTAGCTGCATCATTGTGAGTGGATAAATTCTCCTCTGAACCTTCTCCAAACAGAGCTGGCCTGCAGGATAAGTAGATGGTTTCACCTTATCGAAAGAATTTTTAAAGGATAAAGAGGATATAGTTCTCCTGGAATATAAAACAATAAAGTACTTCTCGCAGTAAATGATCCCACAATGCTAGATTTTTAGGTAAAACTTTTTGACGGAATACAATTCGAAACTTGTTACACGAATCTTTAACATACTGCCTGAAAAGTCAAGCAAAAACATGGCTCTCGGTTACGTAGATCAGGTTTAGATAGATATAACTAATATATTCACGAAAATGTTTAACCTAGTATCTTTCGGTTTAAAGAACAAGATAGATTAAATTTGAACAGTAATAAGCTTAAAATAGCAACTAATCTCTTGAATGAAACGTACTGATAAAGGAAACAGAATCCAGTCCAACAGGAAACCTCTAATTCGATAAAAGAATTTCATTGAGATATTCAGGAAAAAATTGATAAATATTTATCATTTAATAGACTTGTCTAGGATTTTCCTTTTAGACTTTTCTCTATTGTATAGACCAATTGGATACAAAATTGAGTCTTTTATCGATTTAGAGGTTTCCTGCCGGACTGGATTCTGTTTCATTAACTCTCTTAAAGATGAATAGTATAACATAAAGACCTTTAGTCAAAACAAAATATCCGATTTTATGCATTTCAAAGCTGAAAAGGAAGAGGTGGATAAAGAGATCCAATGACCCGAGAGTAACAGTTGGCTGGATATTTACCTACCTTTTCTCACTTTCAATATCCTTCAAGGAACAATAGGATGACTTTTGACTGAGAACAGTGGTATTGAAGAGGAATTAGACCTAATTTAACATTGACACAATAGTGAATAGAGGTGATGTTAAGGGGACACCCACAGACGCTTTCAAACCAAGGTATCATCGCTGAAAGGACCAGATAAATGAGATAAAACTACAGGTGGGAAGTTTAGCGACAAAAGGTCGTGTGTGGTCGAAAATTTTCGACTTACAAAAAGGTGTGAATTTAATGGAGTGAAAAAATAAGCAAACGTTTTAGCTTTCGTAATCTAATTTGAGCAGCACCACCCCTTTACACCTAAATCTATGTATTTATACCGTATTTAGAGATACTGACAAGATTTATGAACCAAATATTTTAGATAAATTCTTATATTCTAATCGACGGCGGCACGCTAATGGTGGTCAATCACGCAGATTTGGTGTTGAGATGTCCATTGAAATCCCTGACCTTTATAGAAAGTTAATTTTCTGATTGGTCTTGAGATGGAACCATTCGTGACTATCTTCACGCATCATGCTTCTATAGATCGAGTTCATAGAGGACAATCCTTTTTTCGGTGGCCATATTGATTAAGTTATCGTGTTTGTAAGCCGCATAGTTAAATCTTATACCGCATATTTCCCTTCTCCTAAGAATAGTTGTACACGAAATACCTTCTAACTCACGAACGCCACCCACCAATTTCCCCAGCTAAGGTACAATCAATCCATCTTTCTGTCTTCACCTGCATAGATAACTGCGCATGCTCTATCGTAACCCGATTTCCTGACTCAACCCCTTCCACGTTACACAGAATTGGCATACGAATATAAGAAACACATGCATTTATTTATTTAGTTTATTCATTCTTAGTTTTCGATCGATCAAAATTAGTTAGTGATCCGCCCAAGGTTTTAAAGAAGGACCTCACACGATGGTCCCTTCTACGGGGCTGTGTGTGAGGTCCTACAGATTTATGTCTAGTCCCTATCACTGCAGGCAGATGATTTGATGCGATACGATTGAATGGATCGTTTACATCCAGATTATTAACAAGTAGTACATATTACACAAATTTTGACCATTCGAAAAAAATCGTAGAGTGCCAAATCCTTTATAATTCCCGGAGATGTAGGATAGTCGTACTACATCAATGGAGTTTAGTAAATCCTATAGCGTATACAGGATCACGACTTGAATCCACACGTGATTTTTAAATATTGAAAGATTACGGTAGCGTCCGATCGAAAGATGCGAATCAAAAATGGCTGTGGGAAGTCACAGACGAATGACCTTATCCAGTATGTCACGTATACCTTATAATTTGGCTCGGCATGTGAAAATAATGATATAGGCGAGCGGGAGAAGCAGATGTGAACATCTATAGCCAGCTGGTAACAGCTACCTATATGGGTTGAACACTTCGAGATATTCTTAGAGTTCAATCGTCTTGGGTGGAACCGTTTTGTACAGAAAAATTATTACATTAATATCTTATTTTTTTAGTAATCTATATCTGCGATCTTAAATGCATCAAGACACACACACACACACACACACACACACAAACATATATATGCTGAAGTACATCATGTTAGTAGACCTTAAATCAAAACTGATTCTCCCAAAGTTAATTGGGTGGATCACGCAATCCGCCGAATAGAATTAAAAAATGAAATGTAATATATATATTTTGAGATTGGTTTTAAGTTCTACCAATTAGTATCGTCTCTTCGTTAACAAAACAATTCTATACCTCACTGAACAAACTTGTAATCACAGAATCCCTCGGGGTATAGGGCTTATCTTCCGGCCTTCATTGGTGGGCTGACGGACTTTGCTAACCTGTTTTCCGCTTTGACGACACAACACTGAAACATTTTAAAGACTTTCCAAACTAGATTTTTGACCATCATCGATTTTGGTACCGCACAGCCCACTGGGCTCCACCTGATATATCACCTGAAGGGAATTATATCAAAAGGCGCGCGTGTACCATTTAAAGAGATACAACAGCAAAAACCTAATTTATATCCTGGCTTCTGCCCGGTACGCTTTTGTTTTGTTTTTTGTTTTTTTTTTAATTTAAGAGTCAGTAAAATTGAAGTACGAACCTGGGTACTTAGAGTTGGCTTGAGATGGTCTGGACAAACGCCTAGGTTCTGAAAGAGATAACTACTTCAGACTGACTCTTATTGGTCTTCTTTTTATATACATATTAACATATTAATTTGAATTTTCGAATTCCAAAAATTAATTATAATACCCTTATTATGTTTAAGGCCTTTTTTTTTAATACCAAGTTATATTTAGGCTCTATGATACTTATAAAGAAATGTGCTAAAGAATATCACGAAGAATAAAGTGCAGAAAGTTTTATAATTGAAAGGTATGAAAATGCTTATATATAAATATATTATTCTTAATTTAAAATTATTTAATTATGTAAAAGGAATGTTTACAAATTGTAACTGTTGAGAATGAAACTCTCGGCATCATTCACAAGACGTGATTCTAAAGACTAAAGCTCGCACCATTAATAATATTGTAGGTCTAAGTTAGAGTATGAGGATCAACAAGCATCCTCTTATTGGGGTTAAAGAGGATAAAATTTGTTGTGTGATCAGCAAACTAGAAAATGGGAAATTTTAAGACTATTTAAATAATTGAAAGTAAAATCTAGACTGAATATTAAACGACCATTCAAATCTAACAAAAAAGATATTCGATCTAAAAGAAAAAGAATTCCTTTCAGAAGTACAACAGAAAGATAAAAGTAAAGTAACGATCTGTTAATGCAAATTACATATAATGACATTTTGAGTAATTTGTCAGACAACAGATTTGCTAATTGTGAAAACTGTCGTGGATTTCGTCCATTAAGTCAACAAGCCCTGGGCAAGTAATTGCCCCTTGTATAGGAGTTAATGATTTCTCAATAATCTATCCAGCAGACATGCTCAAGGAAAAAGCAGAGCACTTTCAAATTCTTGCAGCTGTCTGCGTGATAATCTATCGTATTTATCTCCTAGCTACAAAATGGCATCGTTTTGCTATTCATCTGCCAAACCTAGTATTTTCTTAATAACTTA
The DNA here is from genome assembly GCA_011317285.2 of Androctonus mauritanicus. NCBI lineage: Eukaryota > Metazoa > Arthropoda > Arachnida > Scorpiones > Buthidae > Androctonus > Androctonus mauritanicus. The sequence goes on from WUQG02009340.1 coordinate 29,254, forward strand.
TATCTATTATCGCCTATAGATTGTTTAAAAAGCTGCATCGTAGCGCTTCGAATTTGGATAAGTAGACGCAAATCGTGACTATCGTTTCGATAATAATTTTTATAGGCATTATTAATCCTAACTATTTCGAACAAACATTAAAAATGTAATAGTGCAAGTATCTTAAGTAAAATAATGAGAAACGACCAAGAGACCTTTAGGCCTTCGCATCGCTTAATATATTTATAAATTTAAATTGAATTTAAGTAACGGTGATGAAATTTTAACTGAAAAGATTTTTTTCAGAAGGATGTCATTATTATAAATCACGCAGTAAATGCGTAAAAGTACAGGATTCAACGACCTGTCTCTAATCTATCCTAGAAAAATGCAAGCACTTAATTGTCATCATCTAATTAGATATGCTGCGAATATCTCCACCAAAATGTTATGAATTATCAGTTAAAGGCATTTAAATAAGCAATATATCCTCAATTTTCTACGCTTTAATTTACTCAGATGACTTTCATCGCTCCACTACCGAAGATAATTTGCATCCGAAATCTTCCGCTTTTCTAAAGACAATTTTAAAGTGATTTAATTGATATTTTTTACAGAATGTGTTAAGAAATTAAAACTTGTCTAGGCCAGAAGTTTCGGCCATGTAGAATAGAAAATTTCAAACGATTCGCTTAAATTTTTTTCATTCTACATGATCAAAAGCATTAAGAGGAGCAGATAGGCCTATGGGAATAAAGGCTCGATTTATCACCTACTAGCTGCTTTTAATATATAAAAATCAACATTTTTCTGTCCAAAGAACTCAAAATTTAGCCTCTTTGGCCAGCCGCTAAACGAGCTTATAGGTATAAGCATCTTATCATAAAGGCAAAACCATTTAACATGTCGTTGATAGAATCATAGCTCGGTTTATCAAGAGGGTCCTCTTTTATGAAAAGTGTCCTTCCAATGACGTAAAAGAGGCCAAAGGCCCAGGGGGACATGTTCGGAATAAATAAAACTCATACGGCATTCTTTCAGAGAGACAGGCTCATTTATTAAGATATCTTAAAGTTGGTTATAAATTGCACAATATCTTGGTTAAGTGTGCTGAGAGAAGGGCCTTACTTAAACCAAAAACATCATATATCTTTCGTATGAGTTCGCCAGATCGACTAGTCTTTCTTAGATTGTGATAACTTTCCTTCTTATTTATTTCCAGTTATATAAATAACCTTAAATGTTCCAAGACTATATTTCTTTTAAGGCTCGGAGATTCGTATTACTTCTAATTTATCTAGATAACTTAAGTTTATAATCAGATATTAACTCTAGGATTTAAATTCTTATTTATGAATGAAAGTTTAAACCATGATATCAATTTTCTTTTATTATCCTATAGATTTAATAATAAACTTTTAAATTTTTGAGAACCAAGAAAAATAAGAATAAAAGGTTTATTTGCATCAAACTTATTGTTAAATAGGAAAATAAACTAGAGATAATCTATTTAAAATTATATCAGGATTATAGATCTATTGATAAAAAATAAATTTAAACTTGAAACACGTTGAATACATAACCCAATTTAAATTTAAACTGGAAAGGCCTAAAACTAGACTAAACTGGAAAGTGAAAGAACTAAAATTTATCCTGATTGAAAAAGATTCAACTAAAAACAGCTCAAAACTTTACAAATAAAACAATAACAAATTGTAAAATGAACTAAAACAGCAATAAACTATATCAAAAGTGAATTAATAATCTAAACTTGTAAAAACTGACTTCTGAAATGTAATAATAAGTTATAAAAATGCCTAAAACTAAAAAAAAAATGCTTCAAGGATTGTATTTTCAATGTACAAGAGAATAAATTCGGAGTTTTAAGTGGGGAAAGCCTCTGAATGGGTGTGACGTCCAACCAGATATAGACCCTCTCCATAGATCGAAGAGGCCTACTTAACAAACGTTTCCCTACATCGAATAATCGATTAAATCGCGTGTAGACAACACATGACGACAGACCTTCCAAACTAAGATGTTATTAAACACGTTAGGCTTGGTTAGAGCCCCTCTATCGATTGCTACCAGAAATTCAAACATTAAAAAAAAGAAACTCTTAATTAAACAGTGCTTTAAATCAGATTTAGTCTAAAGTTCTAAAACTTAGGAAAAGACAGGATCTGTAGAAGATGCAACTTCTGCATCCCTATTTCTGTTTTACTGCAGTAAATAAGGTCAGAGATCAACAGTAAATCTGATTAGTATCATTAAAGTCGAGCTTTACTTTTTTATGCTTTTGAATTATTTTCGGTGGCAAAGAGCGGTAAAGTTCACAACAACCTGCAGTTTTATAGTCATATTATACTCACTGGTCTAAGATAGCCTGGGGTGAATGCAAATGTAACAACTCCTCATGTTTAGAAATTCAAACAGTCTGCATCTGCAAATAATAGGGATGTTTAACGGGCAAACTGGACCTAAAATTAGCCCCCGGCTCCTTCTAAGGTTAATTTACAATTTTGGAAAATACTAGAGTACGTGTGACTTTGCTTAATTTATTAAAGTTCTAACCTTAATGGATGTTTAAGACTCCGAAACATGCCTTCTGTTCTAAATCCAGATTTGAATTTTCAAACCAGAAAAGAGATGCACGAACTAGATACTTGCACTAATTTATTAAGAACTTTGTTACAATATATTAGATTGTTACAGATACCTAGTAAGGACGATTGAACTAGAGTGATATAAAAATAGATAATATTATTTAATATTGTGGGCCACCCACGCTGACTTGTATCTTTTCCTGGAAGGTATATTTGAAAAGAAAGCATCAAACAAGTAGAAGAGATGCGAGAGGAAGTGCAGGTGTTGTTACAACTGTATTTTGTTGGGAAAAAACAGATTAAATCTGTTTTCCCTTAAGATTAGTTATTGCCAGGACTATCTTTCAGCTTGTCCTATCGATAAGGATCGTACTAGACCAATGTTTTAATTAGAATCTTTATATTACTCATAGAATCGAAATATGTATGTATAAAGACATCGAGATTAATACATTTTAGATTAATTAAGTCAAATAATAACTTTAATAAACGAATTTATTCCCAATCTAAATAGTAGGCCAAGCTTAAATACTATGTTATTATTTAAAAGTCAACTGCCATTTGTTTAGGCCTAGGTAAGTAGTAATTTAAAGATTTGATTAATTTGGTAAGATTTATACTAGAATAAAAAGGAATAGAAGCCTGAATATAGTTCACATAGGATCCACAGGCCTAAATCTGTAGGTCTTATACATTTAAAATTCATAAAAATTATAGAAAACTTAATTAGGCCTAATAATATGCATGATTGTTAGCCTATAGACATGTTGTTATGTCTATTTGCAGTGCAAATTTGCCTTTATTTAGATACCAAAAAATA
>WUQG02009341.1:0-11948 GCA_011317285.2 Androctonus mauritanicus
AGAAGAATAAAAAGAAATAGACATATATATATGAAAATGGAGGAGAAGTTACAAAAGGAGTTTGGTGTATCCAGAGCGGTAGAAGCGATAAAAAATAAGATGGAATCGCTGACAAAATTATACAAATTAGTAGAATGCATTGTAAATATTTCATGATATACAATAGTTGTAGATGTGTGTGTGTGAAAAATTATATAAATATAAAATCTAAATTTTTTTTACGATCCTCACTTGTGGCAGCGACCATTGCTATCCCGAAGTGCTCTAGTTATCTGAATAATGGCAGTTAGCAATGTGATCACCACTTTCTTAACCGCAGATACCGTATCGACAGATACCGTAACAGCGGTTACGGTAATGGCAGTTAAGCTGCAGTGTGACCGGGGTATTAGTCGTGATGACTGATTATCAAACATGGGAGTAAAGTTAATGACATTAACATGACTCTCCACAGTTTTCAACTGTATGAAGAAACAGAGATAATTGAATAATTAAGCACATAAATTAGTTAGAAAGTACAATCCTTACTATCCAAATCTAATATATTTTACGTTAAGACGAAAACCGTAAATATAATCTTCATATTAAACAAAACAGAATTTAAAGTTAACATAAAAATTTAAGCGCTTATATCATTCAGTAAGAAATTAATTTTTGACATTATGAATTATTATGTAAATCAAAAATTTTATATACTATTGTTGATAAATATCTTAAGAAAAACATCAGTTTTACTTTCTGTTAAAATAAACATGTTTAATGGAGTTAAATTTCTGAAATTTTATTAAAATTTTTTATGTTTATGTCAGATATAGAAATTTATTATTATTATACCAATAAAGGAATCGTGTATCCATATGATCATACGAACATAACCCAATACAGGCTGACCCAATACTCATGATGGGGTCAGCCACATGGTTGAAATATGGGGTTCAACGGGCTGGGGCTGGGTCCATCCTGAAAAACTAGAGGTGTGGGATCCGGTTTGAACCAGGATCCTCCAGTGTGGTAAGCCACATTTTTACCACGCCAAATATTCGAATTTAATGAATCAGAAAAATTCGGGATAAATATTAATTTTTTACATTAATCTATTGTTTGCTTTACTGTTTTCTCTTTTTCTAAATAATAGATTACTTAATTTTTATGATAAAATGTATAAAATTGCTAAATATAATTTTATACTAATATTTTATATTTTCTTTAATGTAAATAAACACTCGTGGTGAAACTAACTTCAGTGATGATTTATGTATATTCAGTCCGGCAATGTTTCCATTTAATAACTTAATAAAAAAATTAACATTTTCTATGAGGAAACCATAACAACAGAAAACAATCACCTATTTTGAATTACATATGTGAAAATATATAACGCAAAATAGTGAATATGAATAAATATGTTTGAATCAATGTTCACAAAAACTGTAAAAAAAATTAAAAATTTTAATGTGCTACCTAAGTAAAAAATTCAAACGTCATCATTAAACTTGTTTCGGCATCCGGATCAAATGGTACATTTATTCATAAAACAGCTTATTTATTCAGCTGAAAGACGAAAGCCACGCTAGATAATTTTAATGATGATAAAATCACAATCAAAATTTTTAAAAATTTATTAACTTCACTGTATTAAAAATTAAGTTTAAATACATAATAAATAAGTACTATTAATGCAAGAGAAAAACATGATGTATCGATACTCTAACCTTATTTCTGTGCATATTTATGCACAGAAATAAGGTTAGAGTACCATTCTATTAAATGTGAACATAAGATTATTGATAACATGTGCAAACTCTGTTTCATAAATTAAACAGCTTTGAATATGCTGCAATTAAGAATTATCGATTTTAACCATCATTGCGTAACTTTGGTGCAGGAAATAATAAGTGAATCTGTTACTTTTTGTTATTCTAATAAAAATTTTAGAATCAAATGTTTATTCGTGAATTTTCTATAATTATCAGTCGTCTAGAATATTGGAAAAAAAAAATTAGGATTCTTTCTGGAAATTTGAAATATATTCTAATTTATATTTAATCTGTGCAATTTCTAATTATAATCATAACAGAATTATTCTATTTTTTCTTCTTCTATCAAGAAGAGATTGTTTATATCTCTGTTTTCTCTCGTGGCTTTCCGTGATATAGAGAAAAAACTGTTATAAAAATTTATTTTATTTTCTTCTATGTGCCATTTTAAGACCAATTCTGCTATCTAATAAGAAATGATAAAATATTGTTGGCGCAATTAGTATAGTCCATTTTTTTAAAGATTTACTAACCTAAAGTGTAAATGAAAATATTTAAATGCTTCAAAATGCTATAATACTACATTGGAATCTAATTAATTAAATTCACTACATTATACGTAAATATGATTTATATAACATCAGCAACCTATGATGATTAAAATATACTCTTAACATACTTCTTGAAAAAAAAACCTCTTTAGCTTCAATATCATTTACATGATATCCTGTTATTTGGAATGACTTCACGAATTTTCATAACTTCGTTTTCTAATTCCGTTTCATACTTTCAGTTATCTTCACAGTTACTGTTGACGTATAATTTTCAAGCAAACCGCGAAGAATTTTTCAGAAAAATTTCGTATTTATATCCGAAATTTGATAGGCATGAATAAGTTGTATATAAAATAAACACTGAAGAAAAATTTGGAATGATCCTAAATTGATTTCCTGTTCCTCTTGGTGATGAAGACATTTCCACTATATAAAATTAATTTTTAATGTTGTAAACTGAAAATGTTTTACCAAAAAAAATCTGAATAAAATATAAGTTATCTACCAAGTTTCCACTTTCAGGTGAATACACAGAAGCAAAACGACACCAGGATTACGAAAGTTAATGCTGCTGATTTAATTTTTACCCCAGGAAATGTATTAAAATTTATACTTTTATGTAGTTGAAACTTTTATTAACCATATTTAAAAATAATTCAAAAAATACTTTAATATTATATTATAATTACTTTCTTATAGAAAACGTAAAATTATTTTTTGTATTATTTAATGGAAGGATTGCGTGATTGAATATACCTTCATCTTCTGTGCATTTGGTTTGGCAAAACGTTCCAGTTGACATTACTAAAACTACGTTTTACCATAACACGCAATTATAAAATTTCAAATTTTATTATAAAAATTAAATAAACTGATATCTAGAAACAAGGAAACATTAAATAAATACCGTAAATTTGTGTTTTAATTCAATGTGAAAAATTATTTAGATCCTAAGTTTTCAGTTAAATCCTTTATTGACATTTTATGAATAATTAATAAATGTTTATTTACAATAAAAGATTAAGAAATTGTGATTTTAATCCTATATTTATCTGCATTAAATACATTTATTTTGACACAAAATAAAACATATTCTTCATAATTTAAAATATTTATCAATAACTTACGATGAAGTTATGATGTGTAAAATAAGTTTAATACAGTATCCAAGAAGTATTTATTTATTGGTTCATGTAAAAACCGAAATTTCCATGTTACGGAGATTAATTGAAATTTTAATTACTATATTAAATGCATTGTAGACTATATAAATACCATCAATACAAGAATTAAACTTTGTATTTAGATAGTGTGTATTATGACAAAGTTCACGTAGGCTTTTCTTCTTTGTAAATTTGCCTTTTTTTCATTACTTGTTTTTATCGCAGCAATTTAAACAATACCAAATATCAATATATAAAATTAATCTATAAAATCTTAGAACATAACACAAGCAATCATGGTTTAGAAGACCCATTGTGACTCTTCTTAACCATGATTGCTTGTGTTACGTTAGAAGACCCATTGTGCTCTTCTAAATAATGACTAATTTACTAAACCACGTTTGATATTGCTCAATTCACTTTGTTTACTTGACCATCTTAAATATAAACGTGTATTCAACAACTTTTAATTTATAGAAAGAATTAATAGAATAAAAAAACAAATAGAAGAAAAATCGCAATAAATATAAATACGTTCATTTAATATACACAAAAGTATTGGAATAATGCTTAATCTTATAAATAATAATGAAAAATTTAATTTATTACTTGATTACAAGAAATTATGGTCTATTCATTTTTGGATTATCTTGAAAACGAATTAAAATGTCAAAGGTATCACGCTGATTATATATTGAGTGTTATGACTTTCGATAAATACTTTTGAATAATATTTGAGTTTATCTTAGATACTAAGTGGGGAAATGACACTTTTTTTTTAATTTTTGCGATTTGAAACAAAAAAAAAAAAAAAGAATAAATAGATTATCGGAGAAAATTCAAATATTAAAAGTTATGAAACTTCGATATTAATTTATTTATTTCTATTTTCATTTGTAATAACTCGATTGGTATAGATGATTAAATTATTAATAGAGTTATAATTAATAAAATCCCAAAAGAGATTGATGTAAAAATGAACGCCATATTTTGACACTGGTGTCTAAACGATGGAATGCAAAAGAAGATATTAAAAGTATAAAAGGTGCTAACAATGTGTAAACGAATGCCAAAGAAAAAATTTAAAAATTCAAAACTGGGAGCTAATTTTGAACCGGTGTTTCAGTTATGTAAATCAAAACTCTGCAAAGCAATGGCAGTGAAAATTTAATGTATATTCAGTCACTCAATGAATCCTTCCGTTAAATAATTTCGAATAACACAAAGGAATTTAAGAAATACCTTTTTACGAAAATCATTAAATAATATCAATTCTGGTACCAGAAAGAATGCACTGTAGGAACATAATTCAGACTTATAACATTAGATCTATGAGTTTTCCAGTTTCAGTTAACATCGAGATTTTCAATAATCTAATTCAACCTTAAAACAAAATACATTATAATTATTATCATCCTTAATGATTTAAAACGATTAAACTGTATACTATTAAAAAATTATATTTATAGTTCCTAAGTATAAAATTTGAATCAGCAGCATAAATTATATTTCGTAACAAGGAAAATGCGACGCTTTTGTATATCAAACAGTTTATTTATTCATCTGATTCATTGAAACTGTACCAGGAAAATTTTAACAGTAATAAAATCAAAAACATTAAAACTCACTTTAAATTTCATTTAATAACATTTTTTAAAAAATTTCGTAATTTTATAGTAAAAAAATTTATTTTAAATAAATAGAAATTACTTGCCATTCAGAGGAAAGTAAAAATATCACGAAAGCATCTTAGCCATAATTCCCTAATTATTTATTCTGTAATTATTTTATCTACTCCAATATAAAATGCTTTATTGGAGTCTATCAAATGTCAAGTTCAAAATTAAAGATACATAATTCAATGATCATTGCATTATTTTTATTCAAGAAAGTTAATCTGTAACTTTTAATAACTTTATAAGGATTTAAAAAGAAAAATGTATTTGGGTATTTTCTGTAACTGCCAATATTTAGAATATAAAATGATTAGCCTAGGTTAGGTTAGATTAGGTTAAGCCGCCATATCACACATGAGATATACTGTATCTAACGGATACCACTTTTAGAATTCACCACAAGTTGACCATTATTCATGGTGGGGTAAACTGGAAGATTGAAGAATGGTCTGAAGGTGTCATTATAGTCTAATTATTACTGATGATTAATTGGTGAGTCTATAGTCCTAGAACAATTTTGCCTCCGTGGACGGTTCAACAAGACTGTCTAGGACAGGAATTCTTCGAGCAGTTACAGATCATTAATATATATATTTTCAAAAAATAAGATCTAGATTCAGACTCGTGTTCGCAGAATTCCACCTTGTCTATAATCCGATCGACTCCTCCATCTGTATGAAAGGCTTCTATCAAAGTTTGAATTTGTCCTACGAGAAAATGGCATTCCATGGCAGAAAAATATATTAATGCCCGGTCTTTCCTTTCTGTATGAGTTTACGTCACATCTAATCAAAATTTATTAAGCGATGAGGCATTCCAATTCCTTTCGAAGAAAGATGAAGTTTATCCAGATCTGAACAACTGGTGAAAATATTCTTATCAGAATTATGAATTCGGATCCTTAAATTTATAAGTAAACGTAATCAGGATTTAATTTTTGGATTGGTATCTTCAAATTTTTCAGTGTGCGCGAATCCGATCTATCGACCCTATCATTAATTATGATGGCCGATAATGACGCGCGTAGCTTATAAGTTGCATCGAAAATAAACCTACCGTATTTATTAATTATATGTGGGTGACATCATCTGATATTTTACATGTTGAGCTTAATGATACCAGAAAGATATTTTTTAGATAAAATAACAAATGAATTTACGGAAAGACTATCGAAATCAGTACATTATCTGTACTGATTTCGATAGTCATTCCATAATAAAGTTTCCTTTGTTGACCTTTGTAACAAAGTTTTATTAATACACCGGAGATTTGGAATCTATCCTGATCTCAATCTCCAATTTTTTTCAGAAAGGGACCTAGTCTGGCTCACTAAATTTATCGTTAGACCTGGTTAACCTATCATGGTTTCGAAAAACTTGTGATGATTCTAATATCGCTTCCGCAAACGAATATTTCGAGCTATTTGACGCAAGTAAACAAAACCTAAAACAATCTATCATTATGTAAAACATTACAATAAAATTCATCGATATATAAACGTCATGAACGAAACATTGCTTAGAAATTATGGTGTGTTGTTTCCAACAATTCCGAAGATAATGATTCTCATAGTCGAAAATATTAAGGGGGATTAAAAATCTTACTCATAACATCGAACCGTCCCAACTGTATATCGTAGCGCAGCGTAGCGCTTCCTTCTGTCGCTTTCTGTAGCTGAAAGACAAAGCAGTTTGTTTTTGATGCGTCAAGCATGGCTAGAATCTTCCTTCTGTGATCAGGATATATTCCAAATCTGCACTGTATTAACAAAACTTGATTACAAAAGTCGTTCAAGAGTCTTTCTTCCACTGAAATAGGTTGTTGAATATTTGTGGCCTTATAATTAAATTCTGATTTAACGCAATTTAATATGTAATCGAAAGATGATGGAAGAATTCTAGTATATTCAAAAAATTTTCTATCATCTGTTCTGAGCTCAAAATATAAGTGATGAAGTTCACCTCTTTCGTTTCTTTTTCTGTATATATTATGTGTTGGTGCATTACTTCTTACTAAGTTAAATTTAAAAGTAGCATTCTCTAAAAGAAACAGTCGACGTGCTCTATCAGCCATGTTGTCGTTACTGAAGATCACCTCATGGAACAAACTGTCGCTCATAGCATAGCATCGCGAAATGTCGCGTTTGTAGTATCGCATCGCGTAGCGTCGCATTCGCTAGCAGGTGGGACGCGTCTTAATACATCTATGACGGATAACGGGCAAGTGAAAATACTCGCAACTCCAATCGTTATATGATAAAAGAGGAAGAAAAACCCAATATAATAATTATACATCGTTTAATATTCGAACAATATAATAGAAACTGGAAAAAATGAAACTTTCTTTAAGAAATCTATTTTTTTTCTGTATCATAAAAAATTGATAATTATTTGGAATTGATAATTATACTATTACAGTAGTTATCAATCCTCTAAGTTATAGAAAGCCAATAACGAAATTTATAAAGAATTTACGCTAATGCACTTCCGTTTTTATCTTTGTAGAAGGATATTAATTAAAAATGACATTACTTTGTTTCTTGCACAGAGATTATTCAATGATGGGTTGGATTTGATATTTCTAACTTGTAAGTTATAATAAAACTTTAATGTATAGAACATAGTTTTTATATCCGACTGATAGACTCGAATAAAACAGTTATGTACAGAAGGAAAATTATAAAATTATGCTAAACTGTTTACACGATATCTTTGAGTTGAATTATCTCCTTTTTATCTATTTAAAATTAATTTTTAATAGAGTAAAATTAATAAAATTTTTGAAACAATTTTTTAAATTAAATGAAAACAGAACTATAATGGTTCTGGTTTTACTACTGTTAAATTTATCTATCAAGGTTTTCCAGCTTTAGCTGAATAAATAAACTATTTGGCAAACAAACTGTCAAGGTTTCCGGATTAGGAAACGACTCACTGCTGATAATTTCATTTTCCACTTAATAATCGTATTAAAAATTTTGATTTGATAGGTTTCAATCTTCCTTAGTTGTTAACCACCATCACATAATTAGGAAGTAGTTATTTTTATTTATAGGCGCCATCTTGTAAGATAACTTTTAAGTAAATTTATTTCTCTTACTCTAAACCATCTAATGGAGGGATGGCGTGACTCCACACATTAAACTTCTCGAAATTTAGTTCCGGCAGGACTTCTGTTTACACTTCTGAAACTACGCTTTAACTTCACACGCAATTATAAAACGAAATTTGGAAATTGCAAATTTTTATAATAAGACAAACGAAATTATTAAAAGATTTCCAGAGACAATACAATACAAATATCCTATTTATTCCACCAACAAAAATGATATATATCCTGAATTTAAAACGTTTTTCTGTACAGCTAACTTCCGATTTATCAGGTAATAGAGGGTAATAAAAGCGGGGTAATAGAGGGAAGAAGATATCACGGTTAACTCTCAATCACGGTTAATCCAAAGGCAGGAAAAATTCGAGAAAGACTACATAATGAATAGAAAAATGCTACATGGCAATTTATCTGTACCGTATTGTCAGGAACTGTACTTTAATAAAGTTTAAATCAACTGCATCAACAAACAAAACAGAAATACGTACGCAAAAGAACTTGAACAATCTGACAGTTCAAATTCGCATAAAAAAAGTCTTCGCAGAGTGCGAAGACTTTTTACGCGAATTTTTTGGCCAACAGCAGTTAAGCCACAACCTGGTAAATCTGGAGTCCACTGTAATTACATTCGAATTTGATAGAAAAAATACAAATTTTGCTATTAAGAATTTGTTACTGATTGTTATTTATTTATCTAAATATGTTGATTTTCAGAGAAAATAAACTTATATTCTTCATATTTTATAATATTTATCCCTCTCCACTGCCAAAGTTACTCTACTGTATGTTAAATATATTTAACTTTGAAAAATTATTTTTCTTAGTAATTGGTGTTTTAATTAAATTTTTCATTTCAATAATAACAGTCTAACGTGTCGATGATTATATTTAATGGATTGAAAGTGATTTTTATCAAACGCAATATATTATAAAGCGATGAACAAGTATTGTTTTTGTATACACATCATTTCAAAAATGCCGATTTACGGTAAGTACCGAGTAGAAAAACAGGAAAAAAATGAGGAAAATATCTACTATACTACAATAGAATGAATACATATAAAAAATTTTATGTAGAATATAGTTCTTACTTTAGGAGCTAAGATTCTGGTGTAACTGATATACCTGTAAAAGGAAGTATTTATTATTTATCAAACAACTGTTATCTCACATACAGTTTGGCCAGATGGCATCTTAAGTCTATTCCTTGTGCTTGTACTTGAACATATATAAGTTTCCTTTATGTTTAATGAACATTTTTTAAAATTAAAAACATATCGTTTTCATATTTTACACAATGAACATTCAAACTCCTACCTTCAGTAATAATTACAGAATTAATTAATACTAATTAATTAATAAGAATTAACCAAGTAGTGATTAAAAATTATACATATAGAAATTGAATAATTGAAGAAATGCAAAAATTATATATGGTGATTTAACATTAAAGAAGTTTAGAATTAGTAAACGTATGTATCACTATCATATACATATATGTGACTTCATTATAAAGCAAAAAATTAAAGAAATATTGATGAATATTTAAACTAATTATGTAAATAATAAAATTGGCTTTCAACTGGAACGCGTGTCTGACCTAAAAAGAATTTTAGGTCAGACACGCGTTCCAGTTGAATAAACACAACCACCACGCATTAGCAAATTGTTTCGCAAGAGAGTGACCAATTACTGCTTGGAAAACTAGCCAATCAAATTGTATCAAAAACAGTATAAAAGAGAGCGTTATTTTCTACATTTGCCAGTTTGAAGAGAATTGTTCTGAAATTATTACCCCAGATCTTCAATCAACCTCTCATCATGAAATTTTTCCTGGTTTTGCTGTTGGCTTCCGCTGGTAATTATAATTGTTTATTAATTTTTAGAAATAAAATACTGGAAAACCTGTGCTTGTTGACCACTTAGCTCAAGATGCTTGAGCTACCTTAGTTCAAGATGCTTGAGCTAAGGTGCTAGCCACTTAGCTCAAGATGCTTGAGCTGACTTGAAAGTTGACCACTTAGCTCAAGATGCTTGAGCTATGTGATCAACTTGCAAGTCATGTCCACCTTAATATCCGTCCGAGCATCTTGCTAAATTTCTAAACTGTGTAAAATGGCACGGCCAGTGATATTTAATTTCGGCACCTTGTGTGCAACATCTACTAGGTGTCCAGCAAATTGCGTTTTGAGCAGTAATGCCAAATGGACTCTAGATTTTCTATCAGCTGAGCATTTTAAAGTGAAAAAACTCGAAAACAAATATCAATTAATGATTTCTTTCCATAGATTTAATTCGAAATAACATTACATAATTATAAATAGATTTAATGTGAAACTGTATCATAAACTTTCTATTTAAATTTTGATGTTTAATAATGAAATTTTAACTAACTGCGTCTTGTGGCCAACCTGTGCTGAATGGCCACAGTCTCAGCCTCCGAAAGCTGGTCACCTAGCACAGGTTTTCCTGTATATTATACGTCATAAATTTATGTTCATTAATTAATACGTTTCCAAATCTGTTTACCATTTTCTATCCTCCCTCGTCATTATTTCATCTTTTTCAACAGAAATATTACACGAAATATAAGAGTGCAGTTATATTTATATAGTTTATAAGAATTATTTATTATTAAGATCTTTATCGATGATTATAGTTTATAAAATAATAAACATTGATTTTCGATTGATCAGAAATCGATATTTGATAGCCTTTTCTTAGTTTCTATAGGTAGTTTATCATTATAGCATATAGATAACAACACATTTTCTCTTCTTTATAAGATTTCGTAGTGATCAGCTTCTCTACTACTTTTTATTCTTATTGCTACATACCGAAACATATATCTATCCATAAAAAGCAATTGCATTAACATATTTAGCAGTTTTATAAGAATATAATTGCGTTGGCTAAAAAGCTATTTTTATTTTATATTCCTGACTAAGTAACATCAAATAATATTCTACGGAAGAGCGCCTTATAGGCTTAAGTTGATAAGGTTGCTAATCATGTGATTAACTGATACTGTTGAGGATTTTTAATATCATTTTATGATAACCTAACTGCAGAGTAGAATTCGTCTAAGTTGGTTGTATATAGTAAGAAGCCACTAATGGATTTCGCTTTCTTCCTGTTGATACCTAATTCAGTTCATCTGAGAAATTCTTTCTCTCTTTCCTTGTATTTTGTTGTAATATTCTCACATTGTCCTTAATTCTTCATAGAAGTAAATCACTGAGTATGTCCTCTTGTTTTTATATTAAAATTATAGTTACGAATTTATCACATCATTCTCAATGCTCACATATAAAACATTTACTTTTCTATATTGAATTTATTCCTATATTCACATTTGATTTATTGAATGTCGATGTAGGATGGCAGTTAGAAGTATTCATCATACATTGTTCTTTTCTCATCTGAAATGCATCACACTAATAGTATCAAATAATAGGAAATATCTTTAATGTGATCTTTTTACAGTCATTCCAATAGTGTTGAACTTTTTTGGGGTTTTCTTTACTTTTCTTATCATATTTTATTTTCATATTTTGATTAACCGAAAAAGTGTAAATATTCTCCAAAATATTTTAAATACATTTTGTTTGTTTACTTTCATGATTTTGAGCAGAATAACAAAAAAATTTTACGTGAATTATATTTTCATAATACATAATAATTTGATAT
>WUQG02009352.1:0-11948 GCA_011317285.2 Androctonus mauritanicus
CATTTTTTACTAAATTCAATGGAAACTGTATATACAGAATGCTTTTGGATGAGTAGCTCCATTATTTATCATATTCATATTGAGGAAGAATAAATAACAGAATATGTATGTTTAATAATTAAAATCCATAAATAAACTGCTAGTCCCTTTTGAAACAAAATAACATAAATAACAGCACTACTAAGTAGTGTTGGGAAAGACAAAAAAACTTTAATGACTACAAAGAACAAATGTTTTCAGCTACAATCGCCATCTTCAGGTTCGTTAACGAGGCCTGTTCTAGAATTTAACGAACCTGAAGATGGCGATTGTAGCTGAAAACATTTGTTCTTCATAGTCATTAAAGTTTTTTCGTTTTTCCCAACACTGCTTAGTAGTACTGTTATTTATGCTATTTTGTTTAAAAATTAAAATAACTATAAAAAATATCAAAACAAAACAAAAAGCATTACTATTATTCACAGATATTGTAAATGCTCACCTCATAAGCACAGATAAACAGCAGAAAATTCACTAGAATGTGCTCATTTGCTTGTGTTTGCTTAGTGTAAATGCACCTTAATATGTAAAAAAATGAGCTAAATACAATGCTAAAAAATTAGGAAATCTATTGCAATTAGATGTAGCTATTTGATTGAAAATTTAAGAAAATAAAACACTAGTGTCAATCAAAACAAACATATCTAAATTGTAACAGATATTCTAATTTCTTAGCTCTGTACTCGACTTATTTTTCTACATATTATATAAATATTATTTAAGAAAAATCTAACAGTATATGCAGTAGTGAAAAAAAAATCTTTAATTCATCAAACGTTTTCGGCAAAGATTACTTGTCATCTTCAGGCTACAAATATAACGGTTCAGAATATGGAATAGGAAGTTTTAAAATACAAATGTTTGTTACCTAGGTTATGGCATAATTATAAAAAAAATTTTTTTTTAAGGCAATGCAAATTAAACACATACACAAAACGTAAAATAAAAATAAAATTAAAAAGTAAATTAAATATAAACACAAAGGTAAAATAAAATAAATTAAATAAAATGATATAACAGAATATAATAAAGTAAAAATACTTTATGAAAAATAAAAATTGAGTCTTAGAGTCTTTTGCTTTAAGAAGGTAGCGCGGAGGCAGATCTTACTCCGTTTTTGAGTTTCATTTCTTTCCATTTTCCTAGCAAGTATGTCCATGATGATAGCAGATCAATGGCTGGCTTTTTGTTCATTATTTGTTCTCTGCATTTAGTTTTTAAAATCTCTATGATCTCCGTTAGGTACGCTTGAAATTTTGCGGCTAAAGGTTTCATTATCTTAGCTTTTTCCAGTCTATTTGCAGCTCACTGGCGTAAGCTTCTGTAGCAAGTGCAATGGAAATCTTTCACCATCAGCTATATCTTTTCTGTGTTCTTCAATTCTCTGTTGTAAAGTTCTTGTGGTTACATCTATGTATGCGGTGTGTTGCAGGGAGTTAGTGAGCAAGGCTGGAATTTTATAAACACCTGACTTTTGACGGTCATTCCTTCTCTCTTTTTCATTCCTGAGTTTATTAAACACAGTAGGAGTTCTATAGAATGCCAGCTTTTTCTTTGCTTTTTTATCAAATTTTTGATAGAGTTGAGCTTTGTTAGAGAATATGGCGAAGGGAGATATTGCTGCTTGTTGCTGCTTGATATCGCTTACGTTTGAGATAGATCCACCATTAGGTTGTTTTTTAGGGATTGCTCGATTTTAGTGCAGATGTTTTTTAGGAAGCCCTTTCTGTAGCCATGTTGGAGGCCTACATTATATATGTAATCTATTTCAGCTTGTAAGTGGTGAAGCACTCAAAAGTAGAAATAATAGATATCCTTCCTTGATCATCACCATACAGAAAAAATTTTTCCATTTTTTAAACATAAATCCAAAGAGTACTAACTCCCTTGGTGAAAAAATCTTGAAATAAACTGTCAATTAATAATTAATATTTAATTTGTACTATGGTGCCACCATCTATTGGATTAATAATTAAGTAATTAAATTTGGACTAAGGTGGCACCATCCATTATTTAATAATCAAACTATAATTTTTGACTAATTTCCGAAATTAGTCAAAAATTAATGCTCTTTGGATTTATATTTGGATTATGTGATTAATCCCCTGAGTAGTTGTTATATGATGATTTTCCATTTTTTGCACAAAATAAAAAAATAGACAAGTATGCTTCATCAGTTAAGTTGTTGGTCTGACATATATAGGAACGCTCTCCTGAAAATGCTGCTTTCTTGTAGGACATAGGGTCCAGGGACCATCTAGAGATTACAACTGGCTGGTGCGATAGTTTGTGGTAGACTGTAGTTTTTAATGTTTCCCTTTCTAATTTCATGTTGATGTCCAGGAAGTGAGTTGTGT
Source organism: Androctonus mauritanicus (assembly GCA_011317285.2). Taxonomy (NCBI): domain Eukaryota; kingdom Metazoa; phylum Arthropoda; class Arachnida; order Scorpiones; family Buthidae; genus Androctonus; species Androctonus mauritanicus. Next base: position 2,397 of record WUQG02009352.1, read on the forward strand.
TGTGGTCTTGCTAGATTTTCTTAAGGCTAAGTCTGTATGTAAGGAGCATGAAAGCAGCTTCAAAATCATTAATCTTAGCACCATTGTTCCATAACATAAAAATACCATCTACATACCTCATGTAAAGTTTTAAGTTTGGTTCAAATTTTTGCAGGATTGGGTTTTCTACTTGCCTCAAGATTATTTCTGCTAGTGGGCCAGCCATTGGACTTCCAATTGGTACTCCGGTAGTCTGTTGGTAAAATCTTCCTTTAAAGCAGAAGAGTGAGTTATGATATATAACATTAGCAATTTCCCTTACCAGTTAGTAATGGGGTTATGTCCTGGGCTGCTGGTGTATTGGTGAGAAGGAACCTGTAGAAAGCTAAACAGGTAGGCTCAAGTTTGAGAGAAGGATAGAGGCTTTCAAAGTTGTAAGTGACAAAGGTCATCTCATTTCCAATTGGCTTTCTTTATTCTGTCCAAGGACTCCATAGTTATTGTGGTGGAGTTCTTGCTTTGTCCTAAGATTGAATTACACCATTTGGCTAGTATTCTCTTAAGGTTGTATGTAGGCGCTTTTCTTTTTTTGATGATTGGTCTTGCCCCAATAGGTTTTTTGTGTGTTTTGATGAAGGCAAAAAGCCTAGGACAGGCTGGGTCAGAAATTCTTGCAATGCAGAATCAAGAAAGGCAGAACTAGCTGTTTGGTTAGATTTTTCTTAAATACTATTGTGAATGTGTTAAAGCAGTATAATTTCTCGAAGATATGAATCAAAAAAGGCAGAACCAGCCGTTTAAAGCTTATTCAAAAATCATCATCAAACATGTTGTCCTCGTATCTAACAATATTATGAATGGTAAAGATAGAATTAACATAAAAAAGAAAAGTGATATATACTTAATTTCATGTACATATTCTTTTTCCTGAATAAGCAGTATTTTATTCCACTAATCTACACAATAGATTACTGAAGTAAAAGAATATAAAAAAAATGAACTTTGACTATAGCATTGACATAAAAATCTGCTAACTATAAGTAGAAAAACTGCTATATTCAATAGCATGGGATAAGACTTAAAGTGATAAAATGATGATAAGAAAGATGAGGCATAAACAGCAGAGATATTGATGATATATACAGAAAAAGATAAAAAATACTAAATATAACATCTATATGTAGGAAGTAGATGTATATATGCAGGATGTAGATATATTTTGTAGAAAAAAATTAGGTCTGAAAGATTGATAGATAAGGGATGATGTAAGATTAAGAACTAATGGACTTTGAAAACAAGTATAAAAGTACTTTGGCAATAGAGCAATAAATGGTTAGTAGAACTGTTGGATAATCAATAGAATATTTTATGAATAGAAATCAGTTTATATGATTTATAAACTGATATTTTTTTTACAACCAATATTTAAGCCCAGTTTTACAATGTTTCATTAAAGTTCTTGTTAGCTTTAGCACTCAATTATCTCTTTTAAAATTGTTAAATAAAGACGAATTGGTTGTTTAACACCAGTAATTATCAATTAGTATTTGTCTAACAGCTGTAAAACAGATAACAGGATATTAAAGTTAACAGAAATTTTAATGAGACATTGTAAAAATCAGGCCTAAGTCCTATTCACAAAACGTCAAACTGATTGTCCAGCAATTATAGCCATTTGATACTTTTAAATACAAGATGACTATAATTATTGGACAGTCAATTTTTAAATAGCAAAGATACAATGTACAGATATAGAACCATTTATTTGGAATGCTTGGAACTTTGGATTTCCCAAATAAGAGAATTTTGGTGTAACAACTACTAATCAAGCACTATTCAGCAATTAGAAGTTGTTACACTGAGTACACTAACGTAATGCAGTTAAATATTGACATGGATTAAGAGAATTTTTTTCTAAAATTTGGAACATTTTGCCTAAAATCTACTATAATATTTTAATAACTATAATTTTATAAATATAATTTATACATTTGATAATATATTAGTAGTAAAGAAGATTTTATAAATAATGTGAAGATATGATCTAAGAATCAAAAAACATAACTATTATGATATAACAGAAAATTATTAAAAATATATTTACTAACATAGAAAAAGTTCTTAAATGATAAAAAATTAATTTAGTTTGACTAGGAATTTGTATTTTCTAAATACACAAATAACTGAATCGGTGAATAAGCCAAAACATTTTTATTTACGTAATTAAGTGGACATGATTAAATAAAATTTATTCTTCTACAGGAAAGCCAAGCTGAATGGACTGTGCTGATGTGAATGACTGGCTGTTTAATCCTTATTAGAGAGAAGATGGATAATATTAACTATGAAAAATTAAAAATAATTTACTATTTATAATATTTTTTCCTTTCTTCTATGATAAAATTATCATATGCATCATATAGAAAAATTATAAATTAAAGACAATAAAAAGTTTTTAACAACAACAAATGCTTTATTAAAATAAAGAATAAAACTTGGTTTAAACATTTCATAAATACGAAAACTAAACTATATTTAAAGCAAGGCTTATTAAATAAACAAATTCTAAAATACTTTCAGGTTTGATTGCCCCCCTTATCAACACTGATACGTAGAATAAATAATCATCAAACATTTATAATCTGACTTTTTAAATATTCAAATGTGTTTATAAAATAATATAGAAGATTAACAAAAATCAATTAAAGAATATGGCATGAATTAATTATTGTATAACATAAAGCAAATAAATAAAATGTTCTTAGGAAATTCCTTATGTGGAAAGTTTTGATATGTTTCTTGATTAAATATATGTATCTGATAAAGTGACACAATCTTTAACATAAACAATGTTATCTTTTTGTTTTTTATTTTAACATTCCATTTTTCTTTGATGTTTTTGTAATCTCTGGTACAGAAGGCTCAAATGTTAGTGTGTCAGTACATTTATATGTTTTTGGTGTAGTTTTTTTTGTAAAATATTATCTTTTTCTCTTTTATTTCTGATGTCATTTTTGTACATTGGCCTAACACATAGTAAGATTAAACAACTTTTGTGTAATGCCAATGTATTTGCTTTTATTACATAATCTGCAGTTTTATGAGATGGGTTATTTTCCTTTATTATTCCTGATTGCTTGGAATACATTTATACTCTATTTTTTCAGCTATTTTCAAGTCATTTATTTATTTCATATTGAATGTTTTGTAATATTCTGTGGCATGGAAGGAAATATTTTTTTTTCTTATATTAAGTTTTGTTATTATTTTGTTTTTTTACCAATTCAGATTTTTTTTTGTTAGAATGATTTTAGTTTTTTGGTGATTGTATTGAAAAGGATTCTGTTGTATATAAAAATATATATATATCCTCTCTTATGCCTCTCTCAAGTCAATAATTATTTATCAATTATATTTTCCTTCAGTATATAGATTATAAACTTTTATATATATTAGTGAACCATAATGAAAATCAACAAACATTTTTCAATCTTACATTATTATTCAAGGATCCAGTGAAATATAAAACTTATAAGGAATGCTTACAATCTATGTATTGAAGAAGAATATATTAATAAAAAAGTAAACACACATACTAAAGGCATACATAGCATATACATTATAACATATGTCCCATAGTTTATAATTCAAAGGTTTTTACAAAACACATATTTTTAAAATTTTATATTTTTATTATGTATGATGTAAAAATTATAAATGAAAAATTAAATTTGATAAAAAAACAAATAATTTAAATATATTACTTTATATTCATGAGAAAATATAATTCTAATCAAAGTTGTTATATAGTATGTGAGTTTTTGATATGATTATTAATAAAACAACACACAGAAATATGATTATTAATTGCAATAATTTGAATTTTATTTAAATAATCTTGAAAAATATACAATAAAAATCAGTATAAAAGGAGCAGATGTACTACTATATTGCTGTAAAAGTTTCAGAAGATATAAAATTATTCCATCAGAGAAATCAAAAATCGATTATAGTATCAAGTTACAAGTAGAATTCTGCTCTATGATAATCATGAAAATAAATACAAGAGCAGAATTTTGTTGCTATATCATCAGTATTTTAAGATTATGGAGCCAAAGTTATAAAGCATCATTTCTACACCATATAGAACAATGCATCGTTGAATCTTCATAAAGGGAAGCACCAATGTTTCACATGGTAATGAAAGTTAAAATATATTTTTTTTAAGTATATCAAAATTACTCAACTTAAAATTGCTTTAGACTTTGACTCCACAACACTGCCTGTAATTATTTAAATACTTTTGCTTAATGCATAGGATTTCTGATCTCAGTTAGTACATTATAGTGGGATATACCTGCATTTACAAAATGCAATAAATCAAAAATTTAATAATCAAGAACACACTTTAAAAAGTTTCTTTCTTTTTATATAAACTAATTAAATTACTTTCATTAAAAGAGAAAAATTAATAGAATGCAATAATTGTAAGCTATATGGAAAACTAATGATTAAATTAAAACACAGCACTTTCTGCAGTATGGTAATAAAGTCCTCATTTTTTAGGCAAATGTTTTCGATGTGTTATCACATTCTCTTCAGGCTTAACTTAATTAACCGAAACAAACATAAAATAGAACATTTCCATTTCAAACGTAACCATGACAACTTAATGTTTGCAGAATATAAACATTACATATATTCAAATTCAGTTCTAAATATTTAACGGAAAAAACCAAAAACTTCAAAGTAAAAAACCCCTATCCAATAATAATAATAATAATAATAATAATAATAATAATAATAATAACTAAAAAAACTATGTCTACACCTAAGAACCTCCTATTTTTACCCAAGTTACATTTCCCTTCCTTCTTCACAAGCTCTACCTCTACCATGTTGCTTCCTATTGGTAGCACTAGGAAGTGTATGCCACATGTTAGAGGTAGAGCTTGTGAGGAAGGAAGGGAAATGTAACCTGGGTAAAAATAGGAGGTTCTTAGGTATAGACAATTTTTTTTAGTTGTTATTATTATTATTGGATAGGAGGTTTTTTACTTTGAAGTTTTTGGGTTTTTTCCGTTAAATATTTAGAACTGAATTTGAATATATGTAATGTTTGTAATCTACATGCATTAAGTTGTCATGGTTACATTTGAAATGGAAATGTTCTATTTTATGTTTGTTTCGGTTAATTAAGTTAAGCCTGAAGAGGATGTAATAACACATCAAAAAACTTCGCCTAAAAAAAATGAGGACTTTATTACCATACTGCAGAAAGTGCTGTGTTTTAATTTAATGAGTATTGGTTAATGCAGTTTAACAATAAGAAAGGAAAACTAATGTACTAAGTTATAGTTTCATGGAGATAATGGAGATTGAAAGGATGAGATAATGATATTTAGCTTAAAAAATATTATTATTATTTAATTAATGTGTTATTTAAAAATAATTTTTTTAAGAAGTTTAACTCCATCTTTTAATGTCATTTCTTTGTGATTTGTTGTGTCACCACTGCATCTATTTTCATATATCTTAGTTTCCATATAATTTTATATTGATCAGAATATAAATATATAGTTATTTTCTTTTATCTTAATCATCTATTTTTTAATATCTATCTATGATGAGAATTTAAACTAGTCAGAGTTTATGACATATTCAATTTTTTTTTAATATCTCATATTTTTTAATACATATATCTATATTATTAATTTTTTACATACATAGTTCTATATAAATTGATATTTTAAGAAATAAAAAACTTTTATGTAAATTTAAATATCAAAAGACTTACCTAATTTTAAATATAATTTATAGTATTATAGTCAACTTACAAAATATAATCTATATTATAGATTTAATACTATCAATAAAAAAATTTTATATATTTAATAAAAATATAGATTTAAATTCATACCAATAAATTAATTTTAAAAAACAGATCTACAAAATAAATGACATCACTTATCTAATTCTAATATTAATAGTTGAAATTTATTCATTCTAATAATGATATCTTCAATTATCTTTTATTTGATAAATATACTTTATTAGATAAAAAATCAATAATTTCACAATAATTTAATAAACAATGTTTTTGAAACATTTATCTAATTATTCTTTAGGCATTTAATGTATATTTCTAAAAAAATTAAATTTTCTTAATCCAACCAAATTTTACCTCTACTGAACTATTTTAGAATTAAATCAAAATTCATGATTATGCTACAGTGCTACCATCTATTGGATTAATAATTAATTATTTAAATTTAGGCTAAAGTGGTATCATCTATATTTAATAAACAAACTATAACTTTCATTGTTTTTCTGTAATTAAAAATTTGCCTTGCATGGAGTAAAACCAGAATTTTTGGGTTACCATCCCAAAACCTTAACTAGTTAGACTACCAAAACATTGGCAGATTTCCAATTTTAGGATGCATATAATCTAAGTAACTTAGAATTATCAAACTAGACTGATATCAGCACTCTTGAACAGGCTAAATATAGCCACAAACCTTATGACAAATTTGGGCAGGAAGACTTGGCTTAAGTCAGATAATAAATCATAATTGTAATAACTGTAACTAGGGGATTTTTATCCAAATATTCATTAATCCAGCCAAATTCTACTCTTGGGAACTATTTTAAAATCCCTTAGTTAGGTTCAATAATTATGTTTTAAAAAATTAAGATTTAAAAAATACTATAGGAAAATATTAAAAGAAATTATTAAATATACAATAATTTTTTTAATTTTATAAAATCACTATTAAATTAAAAAAAATTATTATCTGATAATTTATCTGAATCCAATAAATTTAATATATTTAATAAACTATTACAACAATTGCTATAAATATAATTATATTAATAATTATAATAGTTTATTAAATAAATAAAATTTTTTATTAGACATAGTAAATTTATAATATAAAAATTTATTAAAATTTAAAGATTTTGTTTTATAAATTGAATATAATACTGCAAATTATATTTAAAATTAATTGTAATAGGTCGAGACATAAACATTTAATTTATCCAAAAAATTCTGCATAAATCAAAAATTGCACGGGTCTAATAATACTTAAATTCAATATATAAAAAAGGGCACATCAGCAAATAGAATGTTGAAATAAAATGTATAAGATATTTTAACCACAGATAAAAAAATTTAAGGCCATAAATGATATTTTTGTGAAAATTCAATTTTTTAATGAATTTTTCACTAGCATTAACATCCAAATGATCCTTACACAAATTTTTTACTAACATTTCTGTATCAGACTGTCTCTCTCCAGCATCTCTTCAAGACCAGAAATACATACTACTTTCCATACATTCACTATGTACATATTCCATAAATTCAAATTGTTTAATGAATTTTTTCATTAGCATTTTATAGAAATTTAATAAAAATTAAAAGACTTATGCATCTATTATCTTTAAAATCACATAAATTGAAATCATATAAGTCTGGATAAAATTTTTTATTTCTTAAAATATTATTTAAAATAATACAGGAAAATATATCAGTTTAAAAAAATTAAATATTTTATAAATTATGATATGTTTAACTTTTTAAAAATTAGTTTTAAATAATTAACAAATTCATAAAATAACAAAATAATTTTTTAAAAAGCAAAATGTTAATTCCACCTTCTTTGCTCTCCATTATTACCACTGCAACTACACTCAATGCATTAGTTTTCCCATATAATCTATAATTATTGCAATTATATAAAATTTTTCTTTTAATTAATTTAATTATAATTAAAAGAAAAAAATTAATTTTACAGTTTTTTTAAGATATTCTTTAAAAATCTTTAATGGTAGTAAATAACTAATAAATAATGTGAAAAAATTCTATTCAGCTGTTCATTGGTATTTTATTTTGGATATAACAATTTTGATTTCTATTTTCAGTTAAGTGTTTTCTTTATTGTTTAGTATTGATTATATAGAAGAAAGCGGAAAGCAAAAATAATATTCTCAAATAAGTCAAAGTAATCTGCATTTATTAAAAAAAGCTTTTTCTTTACAAAATTTCTATGTTTATTTATAAAAAATATATAATAAAGTGGGAAAGGAGATGCTCTACTCCCACTTTAATACAATAATTATTTAAAAAAATAATTTGAAAATTAAATTTGAGCATAAAAATTTAAGAAATTCTATATAAATCATAATATTTATAAAATAAAATTATTATTTTAAAGCATATTATAGTTGAGTGATTAATAATAAAAGTGAAATTATTTCAACAAATTGGAAAGCAGGTATAAATTAATTTCAGAAAATTGAAGAGCAGTTATAAATTAGTATATGTTATAGAATATAAATTTGTGAAGCAAGTATTAGTAAAATGAGAGAGAACTATATACTGAATAAATTATATAATAAATATAAAAATAAAATTTTTCTAATTAGAAATTATAAAATAATTACCTCTTCTTGTTGAGATAAAACTGTTAAACATTGAGAGAGACTAACTGATACTTTATGGCATGATTCTACTGCTTGTTTCAATTGATTAAATAAAGATAAACAAGAAGGATTTTCTAATATTGGAAGTAATTTAGTTGATAATTCAGGTTTCTTTGCAATATCTTGCCAAATGTTGTTTAAAGCAGCAGCTTGTCTTTCAAAAATTTGTTGCTGAGCTTGAGCAGTCTGAATTATAAAAAATAATATTAAATTAATAAGTGATTATCTATACTACCTGACAGCACTGAAAGGCAGTATTGAATCTATGGGAGAGGCAAAGATCATTTATATCACTACATCAATAATATAGTCCATTAAATTATTCATGATTTTACAGTTAATTGCCATAAAATAATGACAGTTTTAACAAATAAGCTATAACCTTTAAATAAAATTATGATATTAACATGATTTTAACATGTAGTAAATTATTTGCATGTCTACAATATATATGATGAGAAGATGTGCAATGATGTTTTATGTATTCCAATTGATTCTAACTGTACTCTAAAATTGGCGGAGAGCTGTAATTTTAAATCATTCTTGAAAGGCTGCATGATTAGCTATCAAATGAAGCAAATTGCATTGAATATTTATTTGAAAATGAAAGCTGAAAACCCAGAGGCACAATTACATAAAATTAAACATCATTCTTACTGATGCTGTTACCTTTTATATCAAAATCGACTGTTCTGTGTGCATGAATACCAGCACAAAAGTTGGTAATATGCCACTTCCATAGACTTAATACTTCCTTCTGATGCTGTCATCAAATATACAATAGTTTTATTTAAAGTCATAATTTATTTTGTTTCTGTGTTCTTTAACACTTACATAGCTCACATAACAGGAAATAATTTTATTACCAATTAAAATGTTTTCAGTCTAATTTTGAGGTCCTTGTCAGTACATAAATTTTTACACAATGAATATTTTAGAACATAACAATAAAGAATGCAATTAATTCTAAATTCCTAAATTCTTTAGAACATGTTTTCATTTTTAAAAAGTCATAAATGCTTTTTTAAACACACAATTATTAGATTTATATTATTTTAATTGAAATAATGTTAGAATAATTTT
>WUQG02009363.1:0-11948 GCA_011317285.2 Androctonus mauritanicus
AAAATTATAATAGGAGAAACACGAAAAAAGGAAATATTTTAATATTTTTTACCCGATAATGCATTTTTATATATCACGCGCTTTATCGGATGCCGCATTGAAAAAATTTTTCAAAAATATTGGATGCTTACCAAAATTCTGATTTAAAAAATATAACAGGCACGTGAATGTCTAGAGGAGTAAATAGAGAAAATAACTATACTTAACAACGAGGTCAGCTGGTTGCAGTATTATGCGACAAGAGAAAGATACTTTTACAGGAGTAAATATTAGCCAGCAGATCGAGACACGTTTTTACGAGACGGAAAATATTCTCTTGAATTACTTCGATAGTTGACAAATATGGTGGAAGTATTTTTTTATAAAATATTCTTTCACGTTTTCTTAAAAAATCGAGCAAAGGATAATGCAGGAAGATAAACAGAAATATTCAAATGCCAGAATAGAAAATGTACAAAAATTTACGAAAAATATAAAGCAATAATTTAAATTTTTCCACTTTTAATGTTTCTGACTTTAAACGTATTTTCTTTTTTTCTAGAATTTTTGTAGATTTCCTTTTTTTTCTAAAATTTTATGTTAATTTTATTTTGAAACTTGTACATTTCTTTTTTCTTGAACGGTAAGAATTTTAAATTCGAGAATAAGGAAATATACAAGTTTCAAAATAAAATTAACATAAAATTCTAGAAAAAAAGGAAATCTACAAAAATTCTAGAAAAAAAAGAAATGCAAAAATAGAACTATACGCTTAAAGTTAGAAACATTAAAAGTGGGAAAAATTAAATAAATTAGAATAAATATAACAAAATACGAAGAGACGAAAAAATTAAGTAATAAAGAAAATGACGAATAAATAAATATACAGACACTAGAATTTTACGTACAGACAATAAGTTTTAGAATAAATATTGAAAAAGGATGCTTGAAAAACTTCAACGACAGAAAAAGACAGAGCTTATGAACAATATGAAAAATGAAAATACCTTTTCCGTTTATCTTTTTCTTGTTTCTTATTCTTCTTTCGATTCTTTCTGATTTGAGAAACGATAGTTTGAACCACAATACCCACAACTAGAGCGATTAATATCACAGTTGTTAGAATCACAACAGGTTCCATAATGACACATAGAGACAAACACAATAAAGCACTAAACTAGCAGAAAATAAATTAGTTAAAGTGTAAGACTTCTCGCTAGGTGGTGCCTTATACGCAGTGGTTGTATGACCCTATACATCCTCTTCTGCCTTGGCAGCCGTCCACACAGATTGTAATTATCTCTTACTGTTTACGCAATTAGAACTTTTACAGTCAATTTTAAACTTATATCAAAATCTAAAGCCATGTGCTTCGGACTATTTTTGAATATTACTAATTAAAGAAAAATGGAATATAATTACAATATTTTTTTTTAACCAGGATACTTTTATATACATAAAAAAAACCGAACTTAATAACAATAATTAGATTATAAGTTTGAACTGGAAGCGAAGCGTTTTTACGGTTTCTTTCCTTTTTTTGATGGATTCTTCCATTTAATTCGATTAAAAATATAAATGTTTATTAAAGTCTTCAATATTTTTATTTTACTAAACATAATGCTTGTGGTAGAACAGCATTACTTAACGCGCGCTATATAAATATCACTGTTTATTTTCAAAAAATTTCGATAGTTTAATGATTTTCTTGGAAGTTTAACTTGTGTGAGTGATTTGCATTTTTATATTTGGTGTTATTCTGAACAAGGAAAATAAAGAAAAAAATGTAAATAACATGCAAAATCGGAAAATAACTCTTGAATGTGTAAGGTCAACGAAACCAAAGCGAATTCGGTGTGTTGGCATGATCTTTAATTTACTCAACAGTTATCATTAGCTGTATGTTTGATGATGGTTACTGCATAGTAGAAAGTTTTGCCAATAAATCTCATTCGGTTTCGTGTATCTTTTGCTGTATTTTTAGCTTATTTTCCAAAGAAAAATGAGGCTTGTATGATCGTGGCAATATGTGATGTGTCTGACATTAATAACTCGAAAATGATTAGAAAATTTTTCATGAAATTCTGTATTTTTCTTCATTAAAGATCATTTCGACGCCTCAACAACTTCATAACTCTTTACAACTTCATTAACGTAAAAATGGCGAAACAGTTTTGGGTTTCTGATGATGGAACTGATATGCCTTACGAAAAAGTCCAACTTCGGATCCTTATTCGGAATGGTGACGTGTTTTAATCAGGCATTTTTAATCATTTCAAAATATTAGATTTTTTCGAAAATTAGATGATTTGTTTTTTCTAGGACAGTTAGTTATAGGTAGTCATAAGTATGGTGATTTTCTTCATAGTTCAGTTTTATGAGGATATGAAATTTAGGAATTTTAAAATTTTCCCAGAGCATTCAAAGAATTTATAAAATATACCTTCCAAAACACAGAAAACACAGGAATATAAAAGAGGAAAGCATTTAGAAAAAAATAAATTATGTAGGTTAAGTTCAAGAAAAAAAGATACGCTATAAATACTTTTAAAAAAGAAATTAAATAAAAAATTATAGAAAATAAATATAAAAAATGAACCGATATAGAAAATTAACTAATGTAGTTTTAAAATACATTTTTTTTATAAATAATGATCATGCCATTGTTATTCACTTTGTCTTCCGATTTGATTATCTTTTCTACTATCAAAATATCTGAAAAACCGAACATGGCGAAATATTTTGTTGAAAATATCGTTCCTTATTACCTAAGATACACGATTATAAATCAAGAAGTTTTTATGTATATTCTGAGGTTTCTATGTACAGTTACTCAAAAGTAACATTAACTTTTAATAGTTTTGATTTTGAGATTCTGTTACAGAATTCTTCCATTGGAAACTTTAAAATGTCGACATCTTTAAAAGTATTTATCACAAATGAATGACATCATATTCAACAGAAAAAATTAACTATTTTTTTAATGTTTTCATTTAGTAAAATCATCCTATCTATAAATTTTATGGAATCATTCCTTATTACAATCATACCCAGAATTATGTCATCTTAGATTCTATCTAGACTGATGCCATAATTCGAAAATGTCCATAAATCATAGCTTATGGACATTTTCACTTATCAGTGTATGTAATGCACTGCAGTTACCATATATATTATATATATACATAAGTAGCATAAATGAAGCATTTAGAACTTAAAAATACTATAGACCTTATTTTGAAAAAAAGCAAGGTCTATAATAATTTTTTAAGTTTCAGCAGCATATTTTTGAAAAAAAACATTCTGTTTTTTTTTCAAAAATATGCTGCTGAAGAGCCATAATTCCAAAATAAATTCTGAAACTTTGGGAAATGGTAGCAGTTCAAAATGTACGTACGGGGTATAACTGTATATAAGATATATGCCTATTAATTTTCAAAATCTTAAAATGATTTTCTTACAATATTAAAATTATAAAATTCATATCTTTGAAACTATTTCTCTAAAAAAAAAAAAAAAGAAACATGGCCATAAAAATTATTAGCGTAGATAATTTAATATAGAGAGAAGACTATAGACATTTTAAGAGGATAATTTGACAGAAGAATCAAAGAGATAAAAAATTCGAAACAAATCGAATTTTATCGCTAATTTCCCTATAAGTGACCTCCAAAAACGAACAAACGAATTATTTTTTAAAAATATACCGAACTTATGCAATATTTTGTAATGTCGATTATACGTCTACTGTATGGCATGGTTTATTTGTCCAGTCAAAACTTGGACCACATCCCAAAAAATATTCATAGGTCTGGAAATAGTATTCACTTAGTGCTGCAGCAACACTTTTCAAAATGCCATTTGTTATAGCGGTAATAATTTAGTATTTATTTATTACTACCGCTATTTATTATGAAGAAAATATTTAATAATTTTATTCCAGTAAAAAAATCTTCAGTTACCAACACAGCCATTGGTGGCACATTCATTCACCAAAAAGTGTGCATTTTAATTAATTTTTTAATCTTGTAATTATTGTGATTTGATTAAAAAGATAATTTATTAATAATACATAAATAAAAATCCGTAAAATTAAAGAAAGTATAATTTTAATGATTTTTCTTCTTCTTCGAGAACCAATAATTCAGTCATCAAAGTTTAACCCAACTTTATTAAAGAATGTTGAGTTTAAGCACTGTAGTCAATAGTTTTATTTAAAGTCATAAATTTTTCAAGCATTTCTACATTTAAAAAATGGCACGGATAAACGATTAAATGCCTAATTAAGTAAGCATAACTTATAAAAAAAGCAACTGGAACAAAAATTCAACACCCACGTGTTATATTCCTTACTAAAGATTAACATGAAACTGCTCAAAAATTATGCTTAATAGTTAATGTTCTGTATTAAAAATTAATTTGCTTTATGGTATTTAACTGCAGATAGATTAATGATGTTAATCAAATGACAATTTACCTGATGAAGCTCCACATGGTTCAGGTAGAGAATGAGGAAGATGTCGATCGAGAATGTTATATCCGCTGTATGGAAATGTGAAAGAAGTATGAACATGCGCAAACATGCTTGGCATCTATCTATCTAGAAACATGCTTTTATATGTATGCAGCTGGGAAGTTATTTTTGCTTTGGCATCGATACTGTGGCGTCAACGAAATATTTATAATCGATTTTTCGCTGTATAAATTTAATATAAAATCGATTACTGGCGTAATTATCGATAATACTTACCTTTTAACTTCTAAAACAAGTTCGTTACCCGTTGCGTCGACTATGTTCATGGCTTGATCGTGAGTTAGTTTATCGCATGGATGGCCATTGATGCTGATGATCACGTCTCCTTCGTATAAGTTATTGTGCGCTTTGCTTTTCCTTCGAATCTAGAAAATAAAAAAACGTTTCCTTAATAAAATGTTTTGATATTTTATAACGAAGACGCGTGAGAAAACATTCGCGCTGCAGAAAAAAATTATGATTGATTTTGCAATATTTCAGGAAAATTAGCGACAAAATGCGACATTTAAAGATTATTTTAATCTAAAGATTTATTTTTGACGAAGTAAACATCGAAAAGTTGAATTTGTATTGTTTTATTGGTGTTTAGTTGGGCGCGAAGCGAAGCGACGCGTCGCGCTAGCGCCTTCAGAGTTAAACCAATGATTATCCTCATTTGAATACTGCCAAAACTAATTGTTTTGGTTGGAAATCGGCCAAGATTTCTTATCGAACTTATTGTTTTTAACGAGGAAATAACTTTGTTTCAAAATTTCGTTTAAGACCTACAGCCGCATTCCGTTCAATGATTGTGTTAAAATTTTTTTTTCGAGGAAAAATATTTAACGCTCAAGATGCGAAGTTTTGACACTTTTATTGAATGTCTTAGATTCTTCCAAATATGGAGCATTTATAACAAAACAAAAACCACTCCATAAATTTACACTACGACATTGACATCAGGAACACTTATCGATGATGTAGAGCAGATATGAAGGTCAACATTAATTAATTCGACTGGCTCTGCTACAGTATTAAATTACGATCTGCAATCAGTCACGCGATATACTCAGCTAAATATAAATATCTACCTTCAATTCATAACATATATCACTTTTTAACTCAACTTTTCAATAGTATACTAGAGAAAAATCCACTTTTGTGCGATAATTTGAATGAAAACAAATCAGATTTTATGCATCTACTCATTCTAGAATCTAAAAATTTGTAACTGCTTAAGATTACTATCAGTTTCCAGTGTCTGAGCACTTTATTTTCGTTGCACAATCGCCCAGCGATTTGTATCTTTCATAAAACTACAAAAAAAAAGAAAATCTGCTTTGGCTAACTTCGTTGAGTTTCGTGAAAGGAAAAACGATTGGCTTCAAGATGGATCTTCAAATATAAACAACACAGACACGAATGAATCGTTACGTAAAAATGACGCTACGACCTAAAAACAATTAAAGAACTTTAAAAAAAGATAAAAATGGCATATCACTCATATGACATCATCCCGAAACAAATTTACTTTCTGCTTTTACCTGATACATGAACAGTGGCCATAATTAGAACGACCCAGACTACAAGCAATAAACAGAACGTGGTAAAGAAAAAAAAACTGTCAGAAGAGAACCCGACGGAAGGATCGAAAAAAAGTAATTTTCAAAATTTTTTA
This sequence comes from Androctonus mauritanicus, assembly GCA_011317285.2. NCBI lineage: Eukaryota > Metazoa > Arthropoda > Arachnida > Scorpiones > Buthidae > Androctonus > Androctonus mauritanicus. The sequence continues at coordinate 6,171 of WUQG02009363.1, forward strand.
AAGAAAATCGACCAGTGCGATGGGGACGTTGCGAAATTTACTTCTTGGCACTGGAGGTGTGTGATGGGATATTATTAGGCCAGTGTCAAGGTTTGGCTAGAAATAATGTGGTTCTTTGTTAAAAGCGTCCCTTTGTCATTGAGAAGGAGACAGTAATGACTCAGGCCGATTTATGAATAATATCATTCAAACCTAGTGGCGTCATTCGATATTTTGTTTAGAGACGTTGACATGTTGACGGAAGGAAAACTCCAGATGTCGAAAGCTTCTTTACCTAAATCATCTCTCTAAAGTGTGGGTGGGGTTTTTGATTTCTTTCTCACGAAAAATACCATTGGTGAATATTTAAAGAAAAAACAACGCTACACCGATTACAGGCGAGTTAACTCTTTAAAATAAATTTATCCGAGTTTAAATCGCGCTAAAACTGATTTTTTTTAAAAAAATTTAAAGGTCAGCGAACTGTTAATTAAGTAACACACGTTTACGTACCTTGGATACACATAGCTGTTGTCCCGTTTTGGCTCCACCCTGCAATCTGAACCCCCATGGACAGCCTCCACTCAGACGTATTGTATGCTTGCCTCCGGTCATATTGTTGTGATCCTCAACCTTATCACCAACCGCAACTCAGCGTAGCAAAATTTAGTGAGTATTTTAAGGAGTTGACGAAAGGGTCTTGGAGTGGTAAGGTCCAGAAACGCTTTCTGCCGCCTGGAAGTGCAGGAGTATATGCAGGACGAGAAGTTGCCCACACAGTAACTATATTTAAACTGAAAGCTGTACAGTTTTTGTTTATGGTAGGATAGGAAGCAGTTTAATGCCGAGCAAAGCGGTCAGTTATATTAACGACGAGTTAACTGTAACTCACCGGTGTTCGCATAGTTTTCAGGCTAGTTTGAACAAGTTGCCAAGGGATTTGACATACGCTCCAGAACGATGACGTAAGAGGAAGATAAAATAGAATTTTATATACTCAATAATGGCTTACTTATTCCTACCAGCGAAGTATCTGCTAGAAACATTTTTAATCGCATTATTAATTGTAAGACATATTTAGACTGTTTATATTAGCTTAGTCTTGTAAAGTTTAATTGATTAGACGACTTACTTGGCTCGCCAGTTGCGTAACAAATTATTAATCATAAAGCGAGTTTTTATTTTAAATAAAACTTTGATAAATGGCATTTAAACGGATTAGAAAACTGCCAAGTTCAAGATGGAGTTCTAAACGAATTTTTATGCGTAACTTTGTCATGCAAGATGTTAAAAAATAGAGTTTACAGTTATAAGTAAAACAGTAGTAACGTAACTCGAGAAGTTCAATTAGCAGCGAAAGCGGAGTGATCTGATAACGATCTCAGATGTTTTACTGAAGATAACATTAACGTGATGCCAGTTTATATTAGTTTAATTGTTTGGAAGTCAGGCAAACAAAAAGAAAATGAAGTCTTCAGGACGATTATGTAAAGCGCAATTAGCTCTTACAGTAATTTTTAATTCGCATAAAATGATAAAATTCTAAGCATCGCTCGAGTGAAAAAATTTTCGAAACGACATGCGATTAAAGTTATTTACGCAAACTTGAATAATATCCAAGAACATTAACGGCACCATCTTCTGAAAAAGCTCATTTTACATACTTTAAAAGTGCATAAAGTTATTGTTTGGTTCATTTTTATCTACTTCGCAACAGTCGTAATCCAATCATAAAGAGTTAATTGTTCTATTTTTATCTTAATCTTCCGAATGCACTCGAGCAGCGAAAGAGAAAATTTCTATAAACTCTTTGTATATCGGATTATTAAGTATACTTTCGGTTTTTATTTATAACAGGGAATTTTATAGAAGCAAGCAAAAAAAAAAAAAAAAAAAACAGTTATGAAAATTGCAAACAAAACCTATCGACAAATTTTATCGTTCATCGTTCCATTCAGTCTAGACAACTCTAAGCAATAACCAAGCTTTAAATAGAAACTCAGTCCCAAAATTCGGAGAGAAAGATGACGTGGGAGTTTCTGCTATACTGTTATTCCAATTATCTGATAAGAAAAAAACAAATATATCAATACGTTATTGAACTGAAAAAAAACACTAGTAAAGTCATTAGAATTAATTAATGAGTTAGATGATTTATGAAAAATTAATTCGTATGCATATAATAGGGTGAGACAGATTGGGTCATAGTTCGATGCCATTTTCTCATTCTTCATATATATATTTGAGTTTTAATGAGGCACTATACGTGCACTTTAATTTGAAACTGTTTATTTGTGGATAATGTTTACATCATTCCAGTTAAAGTAAGTTTTATAAATTTCTAGGCATATCGATATTCCTTTTTACATTTAAAATATAAATTATAGTTACCAGAATAATGCTGTAATATATGATGACTTCATCTAGAAACATAAACAGAAATCATCCAACTCTAATTTCATGCCATTTTGATTTAGATGTACGTGGTAGAGAGTGAGACAAGACGGTAATGCTGATGATAATATCAATAGGATAAGATGGTCAGGCGAGATAATTCACCAATAATTTACTCGAAACTTGATAGTTTACCACAAATTTAATGAAGGTTCCTTGATATAAATTTTGCTGTTTTTTGTTGCTGCTGTAATTTTGTATATGGAATTTTTTACTAATTTTTTTAATTAGCTAAGAAATAAATGTTTGTCCCATTGAATAAACTGTCTTGTCCTACTATTAGAGTAAGACAGTTCAATTAATACGCTGTTATAAATTTTTTAAAGAACTTAATTTTACTGTTGAATAATAATTTCAGTACTAAAGAGTTCGTTAATAATAATATTTTCTTTAGTAAAATTTACTGATTTTTTTTGCACAAATATTTATGATTTTATAGCAGAAGCCTAATAAAATGACCCTTTTTTGCTCCATGTTTCTATATGTAAAGTTGAAATAATTAGTTTGCAGTAATTCTTCAAAATATTCAGAAAATTACTTCAACATGTGCGATGTGTTTGGAAATGAAATCTGAAACTCGATATTTTGGCTTTTCGGCTTCTGATAATTAACTTTTTAGCCTACTTTCCGAAGGAAAGAGAGGCTTATAAGATAAATAGCATGGCTACTGTGTTCCTCCCATTAATAATTTTTGAATTACTTAGATATATCTATATGCTTTAATCCTATAGAGTTTCCATGAAATTTGATAGTGATGCTATACCATTAAACCTCGATGTTGTCACTTCGATGTTGTATTCTTTAATTGAATAGGATCATTTAATTTTACAGGATATTGAATTTTTTATTTTCATCAAAATTTTATTTTATATTTTTTCTAATAGATGGCGCTAAGTGTTAGCAATGTATGTGTAATGTATGGGTTATCCGTAGTGCTTAACATTTAGCGTCATCGTTTGCCAATATCTCTAACAATTAACCACGAAAGTACTTTGACACGATATCATCATGATATAACATGGATAACGTCACTGAATAGATCATTTATGACATTACTATGACGTAACAATGCATGACATCAAGATGGCGTCATATATAGTCTCGATGATGATGATGCCACCTTGACATCTATATTAATCAAATCAATATTAAAATTGGACACAAAAAGCTAATGGTTCCAAATGCTATATAAATTTAAAAAATTATACATTCGGAAACAATGCTAAGCTATCAGATCAACATCATATCTATCTATTGTCTGTCAGCTGTGTACACATTCTCTTTAATAATTTTTGAATTACCTGTAGATTTCTATGAAATTCGTTAATGATGTTTTACCATTTATGGTCAACTCGACGTCACCTAATTTAATCTTATAGAATCGTTTAATCGCATTTAATTTTTATCAAAATTTTATATTTTTTAATAATAGATGGCGTTAACTGTTAGCAATGTAGGAGTAACATATGATTTACCATCATTGCTTAATACTTAGCATCATCTATAGTCAATATCTACCACAATGATGCCAAGGCATACTGCTGTAACATCATGGCGAAGTAACATGTGATTATGTCAGAAATACTGATAATTAATGACGTCATTATGGCATAACAATAAATGAAATCATTGCAACGTATCGATTAAAATTGAACACAAAAAGCCAACGAATTCGAAGTGCTAAATGAATAAATAAAAAATAAATGACGTATTCGGAAAATAGGCGATTTTATTTCTTTCTGGAACTGTTTGTTTTTATCTTATATGAATATTTAAATATATATCGATATTCTTTTTGAAATTCATCATATTAAATTTTGCTCTAATTTCAACTAAACACATTATTTTCGGCGGCTGGATGGCCGAGTAGTAACGCTGTCGGCGTGTCACGCAGGAGGACCCGGGTTCGCGTCCCGAGTCTAGTAACTCCTGGAAAGTTTTTTCGGGGTGCTGGGCCCGACGATCCCTGTCCTTCGCCATCCGGACCCCCTCCACGGGTGTGGGTGCTGGAACTGGCCCCTGCACGGGTGTGGGCCATGATTGGAACTAGTGCCCGCCTTAGTAATCTTCCTGATTGGAAAGGGACGCAAAAAACAAACAAAACAAAAACACATTATTTTCTAAATTAGCCAGCGTTAAAATCGATGAGAGGATGCTGAAATGCGAAAACGCGCATTGCAGTATCTTCTCATCGATTTTAACGTTGCCTAATTTATTAAACCCTATCTTCTGGCATTTGTTATGTTACCATACGCATGGCGTCAGTTTCGAATGATTTTGCATTTTTTCGTTTTGTTTTTTTTTCTATTAAATTTTATTTTCTCATTTATCAGACCTGTTATAAATATTTCATTCTTGGGAGATCCATCATTCATAATGTACTGTAATTTATTTTCTTTGCTATCTCTAAATTGATAAAAAAAAGTTGTTTTAATGAACATTTATTGGATATATATCTAACACAAAAAAGTAACCCGAAGCCGAAATGCATAACAAAAATCGAATTTTTCTGAAGAGGAAATACGAGCATAGACAACGTGAGAGAATGCGACGTCTGAAAGGAATTGCGCGTTGCAGAGGTGACACAATAAATAACCATAGTTTTGTACGCTAAGAATTTTTTCCTAGAGAAATTGTCACATTTGATATCATGACATTTAAACTAATCCAACAAAAAATAGTAACTGCTCTTAAACATTGATAATTTTTTTTTTTTTGCATATTTTCCACCCTTTTCCAATTAGGGAGATTACTAAGGAGTGAGCCCAGTTCCAATCACGGCCTACACCCACATCGGTGGAGGGGAGCCAGACGTTGAAAGGGGATCGGCGGGCCCAGCACCGCGAAAAAACTCTTCAGGAGTTATCAGAGGCGGGACGAGAACCCGGGTCCTCCTGAGTGGCACCCGACAGCGTTACCACCCGGCCATGCGGCCTTCTTAAACATTGCTGATTAATAGGAATAACTTAACTAAAATATGGTTAAGTCTTCTTATTAATAACAACGTTTAATGGCAGCTAATAGAAAATTGATTACTCTAAATGTTTATAACATAGTCAAAAATAAATTCAATTAAAATTTGATAATTTAACTCAAATGTTTATTTAATATTAAAATAATAATATATTTTATTGAATCATTTTGGTCTATTTTATATATTACATTGTAAATAAAAATATTTTCACATTTTTTAATATGAATTGCTATGATAATTCTGAAAAGAATCATTTTATGTTAATTAACAATGGGATTTCATCATCAGATGGTGATGAATTATCAATTTATCGATATTGTTTCAAATTCTCTATCTTTTCTCGCCATATGTATCCGACGATTGACTTTCTT
>WUQG02009374.1:0-11948 GCA_011317285.2 Androctonus mauritanicus
TCTTTACCCCGTTGTGTCCAGTGACTGAGTGGTGAATGCATTCGTTGTGTTATTGCTGCACAATCCCGTTCGTTGTTCGTCGTCCAGCCCAAAGGTATGTGTAATAGTTGACCATACAGCCCTCCTTGTCTAGGATGGCCATTACTCACGCGCCTCCTTAAAATCGTCACCATAGCAACGTTTACGTAACCTTGAACCGATTCCGTTGACGGCTTATGCTCTCGAGAGAAATAGATTTTGTGGTCAGTTCATCTCGATTTTAAATGCCCTCGTGTGCACGCTACGCTACCCGGGTGAAAAATTGTTATGGAAATAATTTCATTTAAAAGATACACTTTGCAGATGTTGAGGTGAGAAGGCGTTGACAAACGAAAACGTTGATGACAAGACGGTCCTGTTGAAGATAACTATGTCAGATTGATAAGATGATAACTATAACCGAAAGGAAGGAGAGTGAATGAAATCAATCCTCCCGTGGTTGAGGACCCCCTGATGGTGGTTTGTTAGTTCGAGTGGGTTTTGGAACTTTTTCTTCTACGGCTGTTGGCAAAAACTTGGTTTTTAACGCTAATGACCACACGAAAGGTATTTGTAAAACTCTAATATCCTCCCAAGTAGAGTAGGTGCAAATAGAAATCGATCTTTTTTAACTCCATAAACATAATTCGAGCCGTAACACTCGAATTATGTTTTCGGATCGAACCCAATGAGGAATTTTATATAAAAATTTTTAATCTCTGAACCTATCCATATTTCTTAATGCGTACCAAAAGTCGTCCATCTCGTACGTTTCTTGTTTCACTAACGTCCTTTGAACGGACTATTCCTCTTATAAGGAGGATGATACCTGCGATTGGGGCATTGAGCAAAGTACTAAATATCGCGTAGATGTTTCTCTAACTCGATTATATTCAATGGAGACAGTCGTAATTCTTTCATTTTGGCATAAGCGAATGAAGTCGAACTACGCTTTGGTTATCCTTACTTGAAAATGTTGGCAAACGTCACGTCAACCGGGTAAAATTGTACTCGCTTTCTTTCTCTTCCGTACCCCCTGCTGACATTACTTTAAGTGAGATTCTTCAGATTATCATTTAACCTTGAAGCCAAGATAATCGGGATTACAAACACCAAAAGAAGAAGTGGATATATGCATAAATTTTTCTAAAATTATCATCATCTGTCAGTCGATTTGAAACCTAATTTATTGCACAATAATATATTCCGAGAGGTTGAAACTTTTAATACTCTCAATTAACTTCTCCCGTTTTTGTTTCTCATTATAAAAATAAAAATAAAAAAAAAGTTTTGTCACTCGTCCAAATATTAACTCCTTCTTCTTCTTCTTCTTTAAAAATATTCCAGTCGTAGATTTTTAGATTTACTTTCCATTCGATAACGATATAAAATGACATTAACCGATCAAGAAAAAAAAAAAAAGCTGAAGAAAGACTAACGTCACTTTTGCGCTTACTTGGATAACAGATTAGGAAAAATGTTTCACTCGCTGGCAAAATGGAAACTGGAGGAACGTCTCCTCTCTCTCTCTCTCTCTCTCTCTCTATCACACTGAGTTTATCTGTAGATGGAATATTTTAATACGCTGACAGGACATCTTGCTTGCCATAAATCACAAGTCGATCGGAAGAGAACGCGCGAAAAAAAATCTCACCCTCTTTCCACTCTAGACTTATGACACCGGATATCTCCCTAATCTAGCTGAGGAGTGTTTATGGAAAACTTGGACGTGTGCCAATGCAAATACCTAACGCCAACTGCTTGATTACATCGTTTTGCCGCTAGTTATTTCCATTCCATCTTTCGTTAACCCCTAATCGACGAGATTCAATCCATCATAACGCTTATCGGCCAGTAGAGATTAAGAAGTAGCTATTTCGTCCCGTTCGCAACCTTTATAATGAAGTCGAAGGAGAGAGAGAGTCAAAACCAAAAATCTCTCTCTCTCTCTCTCTCTCTCTAGCTGTAAATCAAACCCGTGGCTAAATTCCAGACTTTAATGATTAGTAAATTCAACCTAACTGGAGAATAACGAAGGCAGTTTAGTTGTGTTCATTAAGTTTAAATGTTAGGAGAGAGTCGCTTGTTTCGCGAGAGAGAGAGAGAGAGAGATTGTTATCTGCGATTATTTTTAACATGGTAGCTCATTCATAGTTACTGTAGAAACTTAGCGAAAGTAGAGAGTTTTTAGTCTTGTTTTTTTTTTTATTTTTCTTCTTCTTTCCTATTAAAATTTGTCAGATCGAGGAGATTCATAATCTCGTACGTATATAAACACGCACTACTGTAAGTCTTTGGAGGAGAAGTAACTCGCAGCTAGCGGAGGACAGACTCATTAGTTCTGCCCCGATTGGTACGGTCCGGTGCCAAACTGGCATGCCATCAGATGGTTCTGTGGGAGGATAGAGGAATGGAAACGACTATAAAAAACCGGAAATTGTTCAGTTTGGTTTTTAAGTACTAATCAAGCGGAGAAACTGGGTGAAGCATTTCTTCTCTCTTTCTCTTTCTCCCCTTACATATTCTTTCTTTAAAAATTTTTTTAACTAAGTTAAAAACGTTCTCTTAATTTAGATTAATTAAACCAGTTCTAATCTGATTAACTACTTTCGTTTAAGATGCAACACGGTCCTCAGATAAAAATCAAACCAGAGGAGAGAGAGATAGAGAGAGAGGCAATAAAATGCTAAATCAAACAACCTATTACTTTACTGTCAAATTATGATTTTTTTTTTTTTGTTAGATTTACCTCTGGTTATTAGAAGAGTGTATCTAAGATTTGACAGTCAGCAGCACATGTTCGTCATCTCGTCCCACGTTCCACATTAAACGGTGAGATGCTTGAACTTGCTGACAACGATCGTTAAATTTACTTCACCCTCAGCAAAGTTTGGTATCCTCGATAAAACGCACACGATGTGTTTTCTCAGAAACTTTTTTTTAAAATTCTAAAATTATCGATCGCATTTAATATTAAAAAAAAAAAAAGTCTCTTCTATTTTTATAAATCCCCGGAAAACTCTAACAAAGTCGACGAACAATAGAGCAGTTTGATCCCTCAAGCTATCCCTTATTAGGATATTTTACTTTTATATAACTTTAGTGTGTTTCGAATCATATTCTTTGGTCGAAGTATGTCATGAGTTACGACCTGCATAACCACGTTCTGTATTCCGTTATCGTGCTTTCGTTGTTTTTTGTTGTCACGTGTCGAGAATCCCAATGAGACTTGAAGGATAATACATTGTTAGTTGACCGAAAAACAGTTCAAAGAAGTCAGGCCTACAGATATTTTACGAATAAAATCAGCCGAAATTTCTCAAATACTCAAAAAGTTTATAAAGGAAACGTGTAACGATTATAATTCGCGTGAGGTAGGATATTATACATTATTGGTTTTATTTTATTCTTGATGATATTTGTCGAGCGATTGTTTGAATTTGTTTGTTTTTGCTTCAAACATATCCATTTAAGAAATTAAAAAAAATCTTAAAAATTAGCTTAAAAATCAATCAATCGCAAGAAAAATATAATTTAATTATAACATAATCCACTGATTACTGCTGATTTATCTGCCGATGAACTTTTCTCAAATTTGAGTAACTGGGTATTTTTTAAATACGAGAGTTTAAAATTTTAGCTTCTCTTTTTTTGACAACAGAAATTTATATTTCAAAAAATCAAACAGTTTACACCAAACGTACAAGTTTGGTGTAAACTGTTAGATTGATATAATTTGTTAGCTTGGTGTAAATTGTTAGTTTGGTATAAATTGTTGGTTTGGTGTAACTTGTTAGTTTGGTATAAATTGTTGGTTTGGTGTAATTTGTTAGTTTGGTGTAAATTGTTAGCTTGGTATGAATTGTTGGTTTGGTGTAACTTGTTAGTTTGGTATAAATTGTTGGTTTGGTGTAACTTGTTAGTTTGGTATAAATTGTTGGCTTGGTGTAACTTGTTAGTTTGGTGTAAGTTGTTAATTTGGTGTAAATTGAGTTAGTTTTGGCTTTAGTTGTGTAAACTGTTTGATTTAAAAAAAAATCAAACAATTTACACAACTAAACTGGTGTAAATTAATTGGAAATTATTGGTGTTAGTTCTGTAAATTGTTTTATTTTAAAAAATAAAACAATTTACACAACTAACACCAATAGTTTTCTCAAAATTTTCATAAATATTCAATTAGATCAGAGTTATTCATGAGAATTATATAGAGTTAAAAAATGAGTATAAAAGTTGAATTTGTAACAGATTTATACAAAAGTAAACAAGCTTTTTATTAATGCAGATTGGTCAAAAGATTATAAAAAATATATATTTATAAATTTTGATCAGAAAACAAGTCTTTCTACGTATACTGCTGTTCTGCAAAATTACTTAAAAATAAGCATGGACTTGTATAGAATCACTCAAAAATCTGAATTGCAAATTAAATATCAAGTTAAATTCTTCTAGAAAATTTTAAAGCGCCGTTTTGCTGTTAAAGTTAAGCGAGTGAAAATTTATAAAAATCCATTTAAGCAACTTAACGCATTAAGCGATAGTTAATTTTTCTTACGTTTATGTCAAGCAGATTAAAAGTCGATTTTAATTCATTGTGAGCATAACGTATCTCTTTTTTTTTTTTTTTAAATATTTATCATCTGTAAAACATCACATTTGAGATTAAATAGTAGGATTCACATAAAGAGATAACCGTTATTCCTTTAATAAATTATTAAGTGCGATCAGAAAGTTTCGATATATCTTATGTATGCCTAAAAATGCAAATAACAATTAAGTGACAATGCCGATCCAAAAATACCATTAATTTTCTTTTTCTGGGCTATATGCCAGTTTAAATGACTTTGTTAAGAAAATTGCTGCATTTTAGTTTTTACAAAAAAAAAAAAAAATCTTTTCGAAATATATGCTGCGTAATCGTTCCTTTGTAACTTTAAGAATATACCCATTGTAGGAGGTTTTATTTTTATTTTAGCTCAGTATTTTTTTTTTCTCTCTTTTTGTTTTTAAAGAAAATTTGTTGAAGAACTTCCAGAGTTCAAATCTGTGCGTTACAGAGAAAAATTTCTCCAACAGAGTCGAACGTTTTGTGGGGATAATTATGACATTTTATAATGACCTTTTGTACTATCAGAGACATTTTACCTCCATTGGCTTAAATCGCTTACGAACAATGGTCTGTTGTTTCTGGGTCTTGTAACGTGACCGTGAAATTAATGAAAGGCGTGAGAACGACCTTTGACCATTACGTCTTTATGCTGGCTGTGCGTCCAAACATCTGTTGACATCACTCGAACCTTTTTCTTTTTAACTGAATAGAAAAAGAAAATTGAGATATAATTATGACGGTGGGAAGTGTTAGATGTAAGATGAGTAGGAATGATGGTTTGTGGTCGTCGGGCGAATAGTGACTTTGTTTGGATGCTTCCGTCATTATTAAATAAAGCTTTACTATCAAGCCATATCGACATTATATATATATATCAGAAACGAATAATTTGAAACTAAGAAACCTACGATAGTCAGGAGGAAAACAAAAAAAAAAAAAAAAAAGGAACGAATTTAATGAGCGTGGCTTCTCGACAATAGTGAAATAGTCAGATTGACAGTAGTCAACCATTAGCCGAGTATGTCGTTCTTTAATGAGCTTCAAGACAGGAATAGTTCGTAACACGTGTGGTTAAAAGACGGCCATGGACAGGTATAATGTCACTGCAATTCACTGTCACATGGTTATCATTGTTTGACGATAAACTGAAAACGCTTTCATTCCTCCGTGTTGCTCTCAGATTCCAACTCGCTTTCGATGAATTAGAATACTTTCTACCCATTATACAATTAAACATTACCTATATTTTTATGTTAAGTTAATTGCAACACTTAACTAGTTTGCAAATTGAGCTTTTCGTTAGATTAAGTTCGAATCGGAACCGTTTCTATCAAGGTATTTTGTTTTTGTTTTGTTTGTTTTAGCAGTCAAGATAGTCCGAATCCCGATCTTTCCCCAGGAGAAGAGAGTGGTCAGTCATCCCCACCCTCCTTGTCCGAAGGGTCTCCAGACCTCACGCCTACCCTCGCTACAAATGGTAGTGTCCATTGTATAATTTAAACTCAATTTATTAATTATTTTAATTATTTGTAGATAAAAATCTTGCAATTTATCTTCTGTAGGTGGCCTAGGGTCTATGGCAAGCACCAATAATTCCCCTTCTTATAGCGGACCATCTTCGTGGGGTATGTGCACGGCTTCCCCAAGTAAGTTACTTTTATCTTAAATTTTTATCTTTAAAAAAAAGATGGAGGAGAAAAAAAACGACGAAAAGTTTAATATTTGATTTGTTAATAGTTAAAGGAACCGGCAGTTCAGATATAGATCAGATTAACAACTTTTACTCCAATTCCGAAGTCCTGCCGACATTTGCAGGTAAATCTTATATAACCTTTTGTTGTAGTGAAAGAAAGGAAAGATAAATCAGACGAGTTCTCTGACCAATTTTGCATCTTTTCTCCGGACTTATGTGTCCTTAAGAACAGGAACTGTTGTGGGGGTGAGCAGAGGGCGTTGTTCGCGGAGTGTATACCCCCTGACGGCCGATTGATGAAGTAGAAGCAGGGTCGGGGACCACCCCTTTTGTTTCACTCATTTATCGTTATTGACGGGTTGTTTGGTGGGACTTTCAGCTCACGACAGGAAATACCCCTCGTCAATGTCATCCATAAAACCAGAAATATGATTTTTTCCTTTGATAATGGAGGCATTTGGCTGTGGCTATGCCATTAATACGGGCTTACCATCTTAAGTATATTCTTTTATTATTAAGTGTAACCAACCAATTTAAAAAAAAAAAAAAAAAAAACAACTTCTTCCTGCTTTTGACGAGAATAAGCAGATTTCTAATCAGTTTTTAGTTTCATTTTATTATATTTTCGTAACCTCGGAGAATATTATTTCGAGAATGGAATGAATTTTTACTCGAGAAACATAACGTTGTTTAATATTTATCTTCTTTTATGACGATTGTCATAATTCCGCAAAACGTTTTCTGCCAGACAGAAAAATGTTTGGTAAGCAATTTTACGGCTCCAGACCAGCTTAAACAGCTTAAAATTTTATATCGATGCTAAACATTTTCGATAAGTAGAATCACTAAAATATATTTATATATATATATTATAACGGCAAAGTATCCACTTGGCATTTTATTTATAAGCAACTTACAGTTGCCGAAAAAAAAGTTCGAAAACTTTTTGCCGTTTGCAAACTCTTGCCACAAGGAATGTATTGATATGAATTAAAAACTAGGTTACGAGTAGTTTTCATTTCGGTGCCATGTTTATCTTTCGATTTGTATTTTAGGTGCTAAAAAAAAAATAAAACACTTAAAAGTACTTTTGTGTCGCTTACATATTACTGCACTCGGATAAATATAAATCAAAATAATTATGTTAACCGAAGGAAGAAAAATATCTCTTGATCAAATTAGGAAAAGTCGTAAACACAAAACTTACAGAACAGAATCGGATCATTGATTTCGTCTTTAAAAAGTTTGCTTCCTGGCCAAATAAATAAGATTACAGTCGACCCCCGATTTACCGGGAGTAATCGAGGGGAAGATATATCCACGGTTAACTCAAAATCACGGTTAATCCGAAAACAGGAAACAAAAGAACTTGAACAATCTAACTATTCGAATTCGCGTGCCTGCTGATGATTCTTCCATAGACGTAAATCTTTTATTTTATTTTTTTTTGTGAACACCGGTTAAGTCGCAACCCGGTAAATCGGGAGTCGACCGTACTTCAAATTCTCAACCGAATATAATTATATCGAGTTTAAACAACTGGCAGAACGTCTTTAAACGTTTGGAAAATAATTTATAATATGCCAAATTTACAAGATGTTAATATTTTAGTTATGGCAGAATTTGGATAATTTGATAAATTTATAACAATATATTCATGTTTTTTTTTTTTTTTATCGATTTTTATTAAGTTTGGAGCAAAATACAAACGTAATTTTTCAGCTTATTGTGGCAATATTCTATGCCGAATGACCAGTTCAGAAGAAATTAAAGATTAATAATAAAATAAAAAAAAATTATCAAAAATTAAAAATGCAATTTTACTTTTTATCTTTGTTTGTATGGTGAATTCACGTAGCATTACTTTTAATAAAATCAGTTAATCAGGAAAATATATTCTCTAATATTCGTATATAGGGAGAGTTGCCTATTGAGTACTGGTCACCTAAATCATCTACCTGATAGCTAGTTCGTTGCATACAGTCGGTATGTAACGAACTAGCTATCAGGTACGATTTAGGTGACCAGTAGGGAATAGGCAACTCTCCCCTATACATATATTTTCCTACAATTTTACTTTTAATAGTCATTTTTCTCCTTTAATTTTATTTTGTACGTGTTTTTTTCTTCTAGAATATAGCAATTTTTAACTATTAATTAACTGTTACTATGATTTACTGTACCTTCAACTCTTCCTCTCTCTCTCTCTCTCTCTCTCTCATATTTATGATTAATTGAAAAGAGTTTAGAATTTTAAATTATGTTATAATAAAAGATAAGTTACTGTCGCATAAAAGTAGAAATTATCTCATAATTCTATTGCTTTTCTATATGTTTCGATGCAAAATAAATTATATGCGAGTTTTGTATAAAATTTATAACACAAAAATACATAAAAGTAACAGGGCCTGTATCAAATTTTTATCGTAGCCTCTAAAATATTTGCAGAGTTGGGCATAGTCCATAGTTTCTTAATATAATGAATATACAGACTACATACTTAAACTTGCGTTATGAATAAAGTTTCATTTAGTAGGCTATGTAAACTTATACAAATTCATTCACGGTGTATAACTTTTAATATATAACGTGCATATATGCGATTAATATATATATATGTATGCTTTATATATACCATTTTGAATGCGATGTAGTTAATGAAGATAATGTGTTAAAATTAGAAAATATTTTCCTAAATCTTAACGATTATTTAGCATATAAGCATACCATTACAGCATAGTTTTATTTATATATATATAAGTCTATATAAGATGCAAATTTATTAAAATTTTTTGTAAATATAGTAAATAATTTTTTGATTTTTTGCTTTAGGTGATTTGTCTGCAGCTAAGGCTGCTGTTTTGGATTACCAAAATACATCTCCTTATACTGCGTATTACAATAGGTAAGTTTAGAAATTTTTTCAATATTTAACGCTAAAAAATTATCCAAAAATTTCTATACTTTGTATCGATAAAGTTTTAAATATTTCTACATTTATTATGATAATTCGGAGAATTTTCTAGTCGATAACCATGACTGATTTCTGTTAAAGAGTTTATAGTTGTAGGTCTAATCTATAAAGTTATTCTAGAAATATCTTAGATAAGGTAACTCGGGGGAAGACAAAAGTGGGGGATGATGAGAATTTTGTGATATTTCGTCGATTAAAGTGGATATAATACGGAATATTCGCAACAGCAGCCTCCACGCTAGACTGCAGAAGTCCTGCTTTCTGTTGACGAGTGAAGGAAACATCAGAAAACTTTCATCTTCCCCCCACTCTTGTCTTCCCCCGAGTTACCTTATATAATTTTTTTTCTGTATTTTGAGATAAATATTTAAAGCAATTGATAAAATGCAAAAAATTTATTCTTTAAAAGTAATAATATTTGATAAACTGATACACTGGATGTTGAGTTATCAATGCTTTTCAGAATATAAACTTATGCGGCAACATACGCCCACCATAAAATTGATAAAAACATAGTGTTGCTCAAGCTTTTTTTTCCTATTTTTTACGGTTTGCATACATTTGGTGATTATTATTATTAGGCAAAAACATGAAAAAGTTTCTTAAAATCAGACCAGGTATCGCTAACGTTAATCAGATAAGAATCATCACGTCATTCCAAAAGCAAATGAATCACAATTGTTTTTGAAAAAGTTTTTGTTTCACAACTTTCATTTTTACATTCTAAACAATCTATTTTTCTACATAATCGCCATCATTTTATCGCTTTAGTTGCCGATATGTAGGCATTCGTTCCTAAATGGAAAAATCTCTGTATATTCGCACCATAAGTTCGGGACCTGTATAGATAAGTGAAAAATTATGCATGCACGTTTGCACTATATTTAAATACAAAAAAACCCGGATGGTTAGCATTTTATCTAGTAAACTGAAGAACAATCTTACATGGAACTAAATTCGATTAGGACAAATCTCTTGTGGTCACCACCACAAGAGATACCATGTTTATCATGGAGTTATATACAGACGTTTGTTTTAAAGTGGTAAAAAGGATTGAAACCTACAACAAAATCCTATTTTTTCCACCCAGGCATTGTGACTTTGTGGAAAAATAGGATTTTGATATTGAAATTTGGGCCTATAAAATGTAAATTATGGAGCAATACTTTTGAAATGATACATATTTTATTAAATTTTGCAATTTATCTTCTAAAGTCTCTGAAGAAATGTTAAAGGAAGATTAATAGCAGTATTCAATAAAATAACCAAATATTTTTGCAAGCCTGTTTAATGCAAAAAGTCTCTCAAAGAATGCAAGCTATTTAAACATTTTTATTATCTGATTATTCCTGATATTTAATCCCCATCAAGTAAATGAGTTTTTACACATATTCAATAATTTTTTTTTCTCCAGTATTCCTTAATCTAAACACGTTTAGACCAAAATAATAATAATAAAATTTTGTTAAATATTTGAAACCAAGTTCGATAGTTGTTTGCAATTAAAAATATCTATTTTGACTTATAAATAAAACAATCTCTTTAATTGGATGTTTTGGAATGTACGAAATGTTTACATCTACACGATAAAATTTAATAAAAGTTTTGATTTATAATAGGTCAAAGTTATGAAAAGAATGCGCTCTTACATCATTTCTGTATTATGTTTACTTTTTTTTTTTTTAAATTCTAATTTTTAGAATTTAAAGTTTGTTAAGATTTAAAAAAATAAAATAAAATTGGTTAACAAATGCGGAATTTTATTAACACGAAATTCTCGTATTGAGCAACTCTTTTAGTGTTTTTCTTGCACAGGAAAAATTTTTTTTTGTAGCGAGCGGCGTGTACTGTACTATGTAACAAGTTATGTTTTTATTGACCTTATCACACACAATTAAAATTCATTAATACGAGATCTGATTTCTAATTTTGTTTTAAACGTTAAAAAGAGTTATTTGTGAGTGACTGTCTGCAGATGGACGAAAGCATAAGGGGGCCACACTGACTTCTATCAAAGGGCTGATTGTTGTTGTCTTACGATCGAAAAATCATTGCGTTTCTTTTATAACTCTGATGTTTTTATGGATTCTTAGAAATGATAGATAGCTTCCATTCTCTGATACTTTGACATATCTATCCCTTAAAACACAATGGCATAATTTATAAAAGTTATCCACGAGTTAAACTCCACTCCGTTTTTTTCACATCAAGGATTTTTTTCTTTTTTTTTCGCGTTAATATATTTCTCAACTCATAAAATTAGACTTTTAAAACGTGTTGAGTGATTAATATCAGCCAGCTTTTATATTTCGATGGTACCATCGGCGTAACCACTTCTCTCAATAAGTCCAAGGTTCTCAGGGGATAAAGCGTACAACGTTAAGATTTGTAGATGTTGTCAAACTCACCATTCCAGTAACTTGACAACTCCGAAACAGCTGGTATAGAGACAATTAAATATTCTCATTCTAACCTTATAAGACAAAATAAACTGCGGAGCAATACGCGTATTTAATTTCTTTTAGTAATAATGGAACAGTCTATCAACTGGGACGTTTTTCAATTTTTCGTGTCTTTCTTTTTTTTTTCTTTCTTTCAGTCCTATGCAAGCTTATCCATTATTACCGACCCAATCGCCAAGCTATTCTTTGTCG
>WUQG02009385.1:0-11946 GCA_011317285.2 Androctonus mauritanicus
CTGCATATATTCTGCATATTTCACCTTTTGTTACTGCATATTTTATGGCATATTTTGGCGGTTTTAGTTGCATAAAAATCCGGTCTTTAGTTATGACAACACTCATGCAATGTGATTTGCTTATCCGATGAGTCCATTGCGCGATATCCAAAGGAAGAAGGTATGCAAATAAAAATCGAGCATTATCGTTTATAATGTAATAAAATGATTTGAAATGAAATCTACGATTTATTATTATTATGCACATTCATACTAATATTTATATAAGGAAACATTTTTAAACTTACTTTTCTCCAATCCAATACGGATTTGTTGGCTCTCAAACAAGAATTTAACGTTTCGACTAACTCTCTCCATCATTCCATTAAATTTCGTTTGGTAAAATCTTTATCTGAGGTTTTCGGTGTTCATTTTTTATTTTGTTCTATGAATATGACCATAATATCTGTTCTTCGGTAAGTTTTTAAATTTCACTATCATCTCCATTGTATGCATACAAACTGGAACGCACGTTGGAATTTTGTAATATTAAATTTGGTTAACCACACTTTTAAAATCCCACAGTTCGTAGCGACAACACGTTGAAGTCGTCTTCCATGATTTTATCTTACTGATGGTGTTCGCCTAGTCCGAATTATCACATTATCGTGTTAAGCTGACGTGATGAATTCAAGGTGAGACGAGACTAGATAAAATGAACGAAACTGAAAAGTAAAACTCCGGAGTATCCCGTATTGGGAGTTGAAATACATTAATGTTCTATTTAAAGGAATCGGATAGAAGGGTTTTGTCCATTAACGGGGAGTAGTCACTAAAGAGGAGTGTCTGTTAAGGGAAATTCGACTGTAGTTTGTTACGATTTGGAAATACTCGTAACTATTAATCTACAAATTTGACTTATTATTAAAACTGCATCATTTCATTTAAATTATTCTCGTGTTGGTATTGTTTCATTTATTCTCTTTATTGTAGATCTATATATTATATTACAAGAAATATAAAAGTCACGTTTTAACAATAATAAGATTCAAAATATTTTCAATCAAAAAATTCTTCCAATAAAAGAAATTTATTTGGAATATAAAACGATGATTTTAATAATAAAAAACGAATTATAAAGAAAGGAATTATAGATAATTGTAAAGATAATGAATATAATGATGAAGCAATTTCCGGTATATTTTTAAATTTAGCTTCTTTATGCACAGTGCAGTGTAATTATTTACAAAAGAATATATTTTTGAAAATGATACGCAAAATATTTTTGGAGATAATATTTTACGGTTTTATATGATTGTAGAATATCTTGAATAAAAATATGCAAATATATATAAGAACTAATTAAATGTAAAATTTATTTTATAGAATCCATATTTCAAATTACAATGCTTAAATTTTTTTAATTCTTCAAGATTTTCAGTTTTATTTTTTCGATTAATTAGGTCTAAATAAGATATTATTTATCATTTTTATGTTATTAATGTTTTATATTTAGTTTAGAAAATTTTCGATTCTTATTTCCATTGCACAGGGATCAAAATCAGTAATGAATAAAGCAATAATTCATCATATCCAAAGAGAAAACAACCTTTATATTGATGATGAAGATGCATTCAAAAAAGTAACAGAAGAGCGGTTTGCTTATATCGCAGGCGAATTTGCAATTAAAAAACTGATGGATAAATACGGCAGTGAAAAATATTTGCTATCCGAAGATTCTTTTGAAACATTTATGTTGGCTTATATTCTAAAGAAAGGATCCCCTTATAAATCTACTTTCAATAAGATGTAACAAAGTTTTAATTTATCAAAATTTTGAATTGAAGAATTAATATAATTTTTATTTCAACACTGAAATAAATTTCTTATTCAATTTCAGAATATCACATCTATTTGAAGCTGGATTGATTGCAAAGGATATTGGTTTAGAATCGAAAGACAACAACCAACAACAAAATTCAATAAATATGGTAAGACCTCTGAAGGTGGAAGACATTTTAAGTCCATTAGCTCTTCTTTTCATTGGATATTTTCTCTCGGTGTCATGTTTCATTATCGAAATGCTTTTTTTTCATTTCTCTCGAATTTAAATTAGCATGGCACAATATATCAAATATTTTACTATTTGTTATAATTACAGTAATACCGCCTATGTTGCACCACCACCTAATTCGGAACAATTTGTTCATACGCAATGTATTGTGCTGTAATGCCTTCTGATAGTAAATTTGTATCTATGACATTATTAATCATGGCCTGATAAAGTTTGGAAATAGCAAATTTCAGTATCTCAATGTTTTTGGATATGCTTTTTGTAATTTTAAGGTATCTTATTTAGTATGCATATACATGAAATATACAGATTTGGGATGCACATTTTGATATTACGATTAAGTTTTTTGTTTTTCTCTTGCTTCTGACCGCAGTCACCGATGGCATTTATAGCTATAATGGACTATATTGATTTTCTATTTTGGACCATTGTCTCCTTATAAGAAACTGATATCTTAATATTTTATTAAAAATCTTTGAATAAAATTTCATTTCCTTAATGTTTTTCCCTGCTACCAAACACCTAAATAATCTTAAATTCTTATATTAGCATATATCTAAAAGAAGGAAATATTGTTCATGAAATGATGGAACGTGCCTTCGCTTCATACAAAAATGATGTTATAGTTCGTAATTCTATTGACATACCAACCCTATCGTTAAAGTTACAATCCGCAGCATCTTTTGAATATAAATATCGATGCTAAAGAGAATGGTAAACATTTCATACAACAGATTCTTAAAAAATAGAAAATACGACTTTGCAAAAACTATTATTCAGCTTGAAGAGTGGTTCATAGTCTAACTAGGATTGATTTAAAAAGATTAGCTTTTGATGTTGCCGACACAAATCACATTCTTCATAGATTTAATTAGGAGACAAGAATGGCGGGCGATGAATGGTTCTACGGATTTCTCTTCTCAAAGATGAACCATATAAGAAAGCATTAGAGGAAAGAAAACGTCCGGTTTCACAAAAAAGCTGAGGAAAGAACTAAATGTACTGGCACTGGGAATCCATCACCAATCGACGAATGTTGATATGCAGATTTTACCAGGATTGCACAAGATAGCAATGATCTAGAACAGGGGTGGCCAATATGCGGCCCTTCGGGAGCGTGTTGGGGGCCGTGGAGCTGGGTCAAATGAACATAAATGTTAACTTTATTTACATACCACCAAAATAACGTTACATCATGGGTCGTTCGTATCATATATTTTTAAATTACAGCTAAGAGAAATTTGAAATATCTCGCATATTTGGAAAAATTCTGACTTTGTTCTGCAAAACAAAGTCAGATGTCTCACGTTTAAATATTTTTAAACTGTCTAATAAATATGTTTGATTCTCAGTTTTATTTTCTTCAAAAAAAAAACAAACGTACCTATTTCTTGTTTTTTTTTTTTTATATTTGACCAGGCAAGCGTTTTACCACGATCTGACCTGCTGTGAAGCGACGATGTGGTCGAAGATCTAGCACGTTTGCTTCTTTGGTTTAATTAACAAAAAAATAGGTGCGTGGCCTGGCAGGAAATATTATTCCTGAAATTTGGCCCTCCTGCTGAAAAGGATGGCCACCCCTGATCTAGAGCATAAAATTCAAAGTATAGGTGCACGAAGAATATGCTAAAGGGGATAAAAAGCAATGATGCTTTTATTGTACTGAATGTTCTGGAAAAAGACTACAGAAGAAGGACAAATAACTGATTTTTCATGATGGTCCAAATTTGGACACAAGCAGTACAATTTAGCACAAGAAATTCTAAATTGAATCTCTGGCCACCTTATTGAAAATGATTGTTTTTCTTGTTTTCAATTGGGAAAATGAAAATTCTTTGAGTGAAAAACATCTTCTTTATCTTCCCTTGAATATCTAAATATTGTTTTGTTAATTGATTGTGCAAGGAATATTGTATTCAATATTTTATGAATAAAACAAATAGTTTATTAATAAAATGAGACTGAAATTAGAAGGTCCAATGTAGACGATCTTACCTTATTAATTTAATGTTAAAAATATTTCTATAGTAATTTATATTACATAAATTCTGAAATTTTATATAAGTTATTCGAAATATTTTTATGCTCTAGAAAAATTTTACAACAATTAATTTATTTTACTATAGAAATATGGACAAATATAATATATATATATTTATTTAAAAAATATCGTTATAGCAAATGAATTTGTGTAAATTTATAATTTTTAAAATAACGTGTCAATATTTTTATATTTTTTGTAACACGTAATTAAATGCTGTATATCTTGCATTATATTATTAATATTGTCAACAATATTCATAATATAATAAAAAGTTTTAGCTAAATATTATTATTCGTTCTTAATCCTTGTAAATTTAAAATATCTGAAACATTTGCATGTTCGCTGAAGAAAAATGTTCCTAATAAAATTAGTGTATGTCAATGTAGAATTTATGAATCTTTAATGTTTGAATATTTTCGGAAGAAAATAACATTGTGACTTTTCTATGATTTAGTGTATTTACACGTTTCTTTGTTTTAACAAAATTTATGAAATTGAAAGCATACTCCTGTGTTATCTTTATAATCTATGCAACACTAGCATTGATAAATAATTTTCATTACCATTATCTGATTGAGATATTTTGAATGAATATTACTTTGTAATGTTTAGGTACCTTAACGAAACTTGTAAAATATTATTAGTGAATTTACTGTATTAAAAAAGATTGTTAGTATGATACATCATACTTATGTATAATGCTAAATATATAATTAAGAATATGGATTATTCTATAAATGGACGAATTCTTATTGTATTAAATACATAAAAACAATTTTTATTTTTATTTGTATCAAAAGTGAAAAGTATAAAACAATTCGCAAAATTTATAGAGCATTGAAAAATAATATTTCGAAGCGCGCAAGACCGACAGACGAAACTGACAGGCGTTAGACCTTGATGCTCTGAATGGCGCGTTGCGAGTAAGTATAGGTGATGAGGATAGACTTCATCGATACAGACACAACGGTTTAAATAACCCAAAATTTGATTTATTGAGAGAGATTTTATTGTTATTTATTTAAATTTTCATCAAATTGCAAATTTATACAACTTTTATTCATTGTGACATGATAAAATAGCGCATTATATTCTATTATTATTTAAAAAATACCCACACTAAAGTGAATATTAACTAGCATTTAATTGTAAAGTTTTTATTTATTTTCAAGCTTTATAAGAAAATTTAACAAATGTATAAATTCCACTGTCAAATGAAAATCCATTGTCGGAAGTCTATAAATAAAACTTTCCCATGTATATGTCATCAATAATTTGATATAAACGATGTTATTAATAGATCTTCTATAAATGGATTCGTAAATATCGGAGATAATTGGTTGGTTTTGAATATTTTGTCGTAATGGGAATATTTCAAAATTTACACTTATCACCTCTATCATCATTTATTTATAGAACAGAGATCGGAAATATTAAAAAAGTATAAATAATTTTAATTGTTCATTTAATATAATTTTCTTTCAACTAACCAATTCATTTGTTCCGGACGATCATTTCTAAATCGTAATGTTATGTCTTATATTTAACGATCAATTGTATCCAAAGTTTTGTGCTTACAATTTTAGCATTTGCGAAATGATTAAAATCTTCCATTAAAGATAATTTATAATGGCTCATTGTAATTTATAATGGCTCAATGTTCATTGTTCATTGATAATTTATAATAGCTCATTGTCAAAATACATTTGTGATGACCTAAAATATGTCTAGATTTCGCATACCACATAACGTAAGAATTACTTACATACCCGGAAATGCCATTTGTTCGATCCTATGAGCTACGGCAAGATCTTTTGCACTTTACTAATATTTCAATCTTAAATGTTCGATGACAATTAAAAGATCCAGCAGTATATAAATTCAAGTAAAAATATTTCTATGATTAAATTTAGGATTTCTTCTCAACATCGTATATCCCAATTCATGAGGAATTTTGACTGTTTGACATGCAATGGCTAACTAAAACCGTCATCAAGTTACGTGATATCTAATGGATAACCTAGATCTCCATACCTGCTTTCAGAAACCGACTTATAGATATATTTTTTGAAAGTATAAATCTAAAAAAATTATATTTAATTCTATCTAATGTAAATTAATCATATAGATTCTGAAGCCATTTAACTGATTAAACATTAACGCATTTATGATTTTACTACAGTAAGACGCCGTTTAACGCTGCTCCGTTTAACGCAATTTGGATATAACGCGGTTTTTTCGAATTCTACATTTCTTATTGATTCACGTCGGGGCAGTTTTTCAAACCGTTATATTCAGATAAATCCGAAATCGTTCTAATTTGTTGTTTGGATATTCCTATGCCTTCTCGCAGTGCGTTTGATATCAGTGTAATGCAGTATATCTGAAAGTCTGTTGCAGTCACCATTCATATTTATGATTACTCATCAACGTAACGTAACGTGATTACTCATGAACTTTTCTAGTGCCATATTTGGCCGCGTGAAAACGCTTCGTCTTTCCACTCCGGAGGACCCGGGTTCGAGTCTCGGGTCCCATCCCTTGAAAATATTTATCATGAGGTCCGGGTCCGGCCCATCGATCCCCGTCCTCCACCATCCAGCTGATCCCTCCGCAGAGGTGGGCAGTCTACGGAAGGGCTTATTCCTCCCCGCCATTTAATATTCTTCTAGAATGGGAAGTGGCGTCATCTGTTGACCAAAAAAAGAAAAATACTGATCACCGTGTCGTTTTTGATTTCGTGTAAATAAAATCTTTGTTAGTTAAAGCAATAAATTTTTGTCGGTTTGAGGCCCGTGGCCAACACCTCAAACCGTCATCGGATGATCTTTATATTATGCTGAACTATTTTTTTTTTAACATAACAGGCGATGGTTAGACTCACGTTAAAATACTCGACGGATAAGATCTAGTTACTGGAAAATGATGGTATAATGTGAACGGTGGTGGAAATAATTCTCTAAAGCAGTTGTTCTAAAATTTTATTTATTAGTATTCCTGATTGTTATATGGATTGCAAAAATTTTAACTTACATCAAAATAAATGTTAGAAAGTCATTCGTTATGTTTACGTCAAATACATTTTGTTTGATTTAGCTTTTACAATAATTTACTCTTAGAAATGTTATATGGCACGAAACTAAATTTATTTCTGCGAATTTTAAATAATGTGAATTTCAAATTTAATACATTTGATGAAAGACAGAAGAGTGTAGTTTTTTTTCATTAAAAATATCAACTATTTCAATTTATAATAATACTGATGGTGGATCATTTCGTCATTCTTTGATTTCTTGTTAATTTATTTATAATGTAAAATGTGTTACAAAATAATTTTGATGCAAGAGAATTCTTATTTTTTGGGAATATTAATTTAATGATCAAGCAAATATAATATCTTAATGAAAATGTTGTTAAATCGATAACACCAGACAAAAGGTGTTTTTTGAAGCGCACAAATTTTTAAAATAAGATTGATAAAAACTAAAATAATTAGTTTTTATCAACGTAATTGTTCGTCTTGACGCTAAACATGGAACAGATATTAATTAATAACAGTCAGGAATTAATAAATAGCGTTAGCGCATTAATTTTCAAAATAATAATGAAATTATATTTTTATTGAAAATTATAAATAGTTTATATAAAACGAATATAAAAACGATTTCTTAATCAGAATCAATATTTATCAAAAAGAAAAATATAAGTAAATTAGATTGAAGAATTATTGAAATTGTGCATTTATATGATGTACAAGGTGTCTCAAAAGTTTATAATTGATTAGCTTACTGCGCAAACGCAACAGATTGAGGCGGGTGGGGATATGTCATTTGATCGCCTGGCTTCTAGGAATTTAGTCGCTTTGGAGCGTTTCTCAGGAGCGGACCGCGCGTTCTGTGCGCGAGAATTTTACAAAAACGGTGATTCGGCGACTATAGCACGGAGATTTTGCAGTCATCGTGGTTTGCATAATTTAAATGATGCTCCAAGTGTTCCACTCATTCGAAAACGGGTCAAAAAGTTTGAAGAGACTGGTTCAACACTGAAAAAACCGAAATCTGGACGACCAAGGTCATCAAGAATGGACAAATCCGTGGAGCATGTAAATCAGTCAGTTCGTGACGATCCTAACCTTTCCATTCATAAATGTGCATGTGCTTTAAATATGCATAGATCATCATTACATCGTATTTTACACAAAGACCTAAAACTGCACCCCTACAAAATCCAATTGGTGCAAGAATTAAAGCCCCGGGATGTCAATCATAGGCTTCAATTCATTAGCCAAATTACTGAGCGCTTTTAAACATTTAACATCTTGTTTTCCGATGAGGCCCATTTTCATCTCAATGGACATGTGAACAAGCAGAATCGCTGTTACTGGAGTGCAACGAATCTGAAATGCAAGCATCAGAAACCTCTACATTCACCTAAAGTGACCGTATGGGCTGCGATGTTGGCGCAAGGAATAATCGGCCTGGACTTTTTGGAAGATGAAACAGGACGGGCGGCGACAGTGAATTCAGAATGTTATGTGAAGATGTTAGATGACTTTTTGGTACCTGAATTGCAAAACTTTTCTGGTTTTAACCAAAGAACATGGTTCCAGCAAGACGGAGCCATGTCACATACGTCCAATACATCTCTGCCACGAGTTCGTGAAATTTTCCCTAACAAATTGATTTCCAGGAGAGGTGACATAAATTGGCCCCCACGCAGTCCTGATTTGAGCCCTATGGACTTTTTCTTATGGGGATATCTCAAATCTAAAGTGTGCGTCAATAATCCTACTACTCCAGTGCCGTTGAGAGAAAATATCCGTTACGAAATGACAGCCATCACGGAGTCTACATGCCGAGCTGTTTTGGGAAATTTTGCTGTTCGTTTAAATGAGTGCTGTGAGCGTGATGGTTTAAATTTAGATATTATTATTTTTAAGAAGTAAATTCCTAAGCTGTGTATTTTAATAATTAATAAAGATTTTATCGACAGACGTCAACCTTTCTTTTTTATTGGTATATTAAATATAAACTTTCTTTTGAGACACCCTGTACAACAATATCAGTAACTATAAGCTAGTTTTTGATCAAATTTGATCAATTTATGTTCGATTTTCAGCCCAAGCTCGTTCGTTTAGTAACTTTGATAGTTACTATTAACAGGTTGCCCCTCGTGAAGGTGAGCTTGGACATTAGGTTGAAAGCCCCAGCCGGTTCCTTCATTCTTGAAAATGTTCAGAGACGAAGGCTCTCCTTCTGGTTAGATAGCTTCAACCTTTTAGCAACCCTTTGTGGCTTTGAAAAAAGCCTTTTAATTCAGATCGTGACACTTCTAATTTATGTAACACCTTTTCTTTAAAGATTCTTTCACTCCATTAAACTCTCAAATGTATGAGCTGCATGAAGAATGTATTGATAATACATTCTTCGTGCAGCTCATTATTTTTTGATGAAAAATAGAATTAAAATATACAAAACAAAATATTGATAATTGAAGACTTTGCAACTGTAGATAGACATTTTTTTTTTGCTTTTCCAACAATTAGAAGACACTTTTTTCTTCATTCATTCTAGGCAAAGTATATATCTAGATTATCTGAAGTATGTCAATATATCAAGACCATCTTTGCTATAGGCAAAGATGGTCTTGATATATTGACATACTTCATACTTCTATAGGCAAATGATGGAGTCATCATTTGCCTATAGAAAAGATAGTCTTGATATATTGACAGTAATATATTGCAAAGATAGTCTTGATATATCATTTGCCTATAGCAGAAGATAGTCTTGATATATTGGTGTACCTTGAGATATCTGAATCCTGGTGCAGGAAGTAATATTTTCCCCTTTTATATCGTTCAAAAATTTGAACTGCAATGGAGATGAGACTTGAGAGATGTTGCTGGAGTGACATGATATAATTGTGTTGAATGAAACACAATAATGAAAAAACAATTACATAAACACAATTATGAAAAAATGTGGAATGAAAAGAAGTGTGATAGATGCAGGATGTAAATCAACTTTAAGATGGTTGGCCATATGGCGCGAATGACTGGTGCGCAAGTAACAAGGAAAATATATGCTGGACGCATGGAGAATAAATGTGGAAGAGGAAGGCCAAGGAAAGAGTGAAAAGAACAAGTGAATCAATATCTGCGAATATATGGGTTTCAGAGTTTGTATAAGCGCATGTATAAGCAGAAAAGAATGACTAAGAAGTTGGTGTAGTATGTAGAGCTAGAGATGTATAGCGCCATCTGATCAGAGGCATTTAAGTGTTTTTCCTCTTCTTACTCTCTCTTTCTCTTTTCCTTTTTTCTTCTTTGAGTACTGTCCACTTTGTTACAAGGATATGGGTGTGATGTCATTGTCGTTAAAAGATCTTTATCCAGCTTCTTTCTTCATTTTTGTAGATCAAGATAGATCGCTAGGTTTTTAGATATAAAAAACCTTTGTTTAATTTCTCATTATTCAATTAGCATGAGATTCAATGAAGGACCATCCTTCCTGGACTTCTAAGCAAAAGCAAATGAGTGGATCCTTTTAAAATTATTATAAAAAGTGTAAAAATAAAAATAACGGTAAAAATGTGTAAGTTTCTATCAATATGCTATCGCACTATAAGTACGAATTTTTCTTCTTGCCATAATAGCCTATATGGCAATAAATGAATCCAAAAACTCCTGAGCAATGTTCCAAATAGTACAGCCGCACTACTTGCAACATTGTTCAGGAGCTCAATAAGGGCCTTAGAAAGTGATTAAAGAAAAAATATTACACGTTGTATCAGGATCCACACATTTCAAATTATGCCACTACACTATACTGAAGAAGTTTCGATAAGCTTAACGAATAACAAGTGAAAATCCGAACTTAAACCACAAGATTTAGTAATTGTAACTTAAGACAAATCTCATCCTTAATAAATAAACTACTTACTTTTACATGATCAAAGGAAAACTTCAATGATTATTGCAGTTAACAAACATTTTGTACAGAGCAGAAGAACGCAAACGTCTTTAAACATCTTTATATACTAAAGAAATCGTTTCCTTACAAAGACCCTCAGGCAATCTCAATGACTCTAAAGTTTAGAATTCTCTGATTGGCTATTTTGTTATCTGCAACTCATCTGCTTATTACTGTTGCATTTTTAGTATTATCAGTTTAGTACAAAACATAATCCGTTTTAACAAACAATAGAAAAGAGGTTTAGTTTTTAACCCGAAACGGGCCTCTCACTGCAGGTGTGCACAGTTTTGAAATTAGCATTAACCAAAATTTTAGCTAAAATTTAAAACCACCAGACCATAATACTGTACTGTATATGTGCACAGCTAACAAAATAGATATTTTGGACTGTATTTTTGTTATAAATGCATGACATATTGCATACACCTATATAACAAACAAATGAAACATTTCAGTTTAGTATATAGGCATACAGTGCTTTAACTTTTAATAATGAAATAATAATAATTTCATTGAAACCTGAAATAAATGGAATCAATTTATATCTTAAAGGGCTACATTCCATATAACCTTTTAAGATAACTATGAATCATGCATCCCATGATACTAAACAATATCAAACTTTACAGAACAACAATAGTCGTTACAACAAATGAAATGGAATAAGATATGTCGATTAGTAATAAATCCTTGAAGACGTTCTTCTTTCACTCTTATTAGCAATCTATTCTATAAGTGTATTATTAAAGCTACATTTATTGTTTATTTTATGCTACATTTAATGCCTCGAGTAGTCCTGGCCAAGCTATTCTTATTTATTCAATAATCTTCAAACAGTTGTTTATTTGATATAGTCTTCACCCTTCAAGTAA
>WUQG02009396.1:0-11946 GCA_011317285.2 Androctonus mauritanicus
ATTTAATCCTCTTCAGCTTCATACAACGAATTAATTTAAAAGATTGAGAATAGAACAATCACCATGGCAACATCAACGATCACGAATACATTTTATACATAACAATGCAAAGTAATTAAGAGCTAATAAATATATAAAATTATCATCATTGTAAATTCTTGATCAAAAAGACATGAAAAAAGCACTCTGTTATATCACTAATATAACATACAGTGGGATCCCACTAACACATTTCATTATAATGTGAATTTGAATACAACAATCATGAAATAGTTAAGATTTCAAAATAATTTTACATATATGCAATTAAATTTTTATGAGGTGATTTAATTTTAAGAATAAAATGAATTAACTTACATCGTGTATTTCTGTATTGACTTAATTGAATAATCTGACAATGTAAATTTTTATAGTGTTAACAAAAGATTATATTATAAATTTACTGCTTAAATACAATAAGCTTAATTCAGTTCTTATATAGCTTAGTTATTTTTATAGTATTGCTATAATATACTGTTATTATATTCAAAACAGTACTGTTTTTATATTCAATTTCTGAATCTAATTATCATCTAACAGTAAGGTTCCACTGTATAATAAAGAAAGACACACTATAAATGAACTATTTTTTCTTATTTATTATCTAATATTATTTATGCATTTATAGCATTAAAGTTATCTCATTTCAATATCTTATATTGTAGATTTTCTGCATTCCATTAATCTTTAATTGTCTATTCATTTGAAATAATCTGAAATAAGACATTAACTAACTTAAAAGTATCAGTTAAAATTTGTTAACTAATACTTTTAAGTTCATAAGTTTCTTTTATATTTTCCAAACTCTATTTAGTTCATTTCACATACATTTTGCAATAAGCCAATGACTTTTTGCAATAAAGTTATCAACTTATTGCGAAATTAATTTTCTAATAATATTAATTTTAATATAATAAATGTTTGTTACAAAAGATGCTTACTTCTAGATCCAGGAGTAGAACCAAGTTGTGTGTAAGTTGGGCCTGATGGACTACGAGTGGCAGGACTCATTTGATTGTAACCTTGATTAAATGATTCTGAGGATGGCTAAAAAAATATAATATTAATTAGCAATGAATAATTATAAGATAAATTTAAATTTTCAGATACAATATATTCCTCACTTTACAAAGGTAATGAATACATTCCTCAGAAATTATTTATTAAAAAAAATTGAATTTTCATCTAATTGCAATGTAAAAATATGTTAGTTCTTGGATTCCAAAAATGATATTTTATTCAAATATAATAAAATATTTCAAATACAGTAGTTTTTGATATTTTCTGTTGTTTTAAAATATGGCAATTACCACTTGTTTGACATGATTTGAAGCAATTGTTTTTGCATATTTAGATTAAAATATTAAATAATGGAAAATTATTGAAGATTTACTTCTTCATTCTTAATGAAGATTATCTTCAATAATTCTCCATTATCTTTTAAATTATTTTTTTAGAATTATAAAATTTTCCTTTATGAAATACTAATTTTTTGCAAATTTTATTGTTTCCTCATCTATTATAATTATGAGATAATCTCTTACTGAGTTTATAAAAATACATTATACATGCTCTTTGATTTTTGCTACATAAATCAGATTTATATAAATTATTAAGTAACTCTTTATGGAAAAATTAAGAACAACAATATAGCAGAGTGTAATCTCATTCATTATTGTTGGATACTGACTACAATTGAAATAAAACTCATACTTTTTCTTTGCAAATTTTAAAGTATAAATTATTTTATATATATATATATAACCTGTAATTTATACCTGTTTGCAATAATGGCAATTATTACAGTAGCAGAATTTAGAAATTCTGCTCCTGTAATAATGGACCTTAAAATATCTTCATTTGAATGCAGAATATTTATTTATTTATATTTTTTATAATTTTAAATATTACAGTAGATTTTAGACGAGATATTTCAAATTCCAGAAAAATCTTTTATCTGGAAAATCTCAATTCTCAAGCATTTCAAATAAATGATCTTATATCTGTATAACATTTCATAACTGGATCAATGAAGAAAAGAAGTTTCTTATTTCAGTGATTTGAATAAAATATTCTAATTATAAAGCAGGATTTTTTAATGTAAGCTTCACCATCTTGAAATAGTGCTATAATATGTTAAGTAACTATATAGTTTTACATTATATTTATTGCTAGAGCATACAGTTTTTGAAATTATCTAAAATTTGTAAGTGAAATGGCATGCTTGTAATTATATAATTCTTAACTTGAGGAATAAAATACTTGTATTCCATAGTTTTTTAAAGAAAAGTGATAATTCAATTGATTTGCTATTTACTTGTCCAATATGACGCTGATTCCAGGCACCTTGAGGGGGGGAAGCTGAAGAAGCTGACGCTGAAGAAGGTTTACTAATTCTTGCTAAAACTCCACTTGTAGCTGCAGCACTTGGTGCTGTTTGAGCTATGGTCCCTGTACTACCACCTACACTTGTACTTGGATAATTTAAACTGGAATGAGATTGAGTATTAGCTTCATATGCTCCATATACTGGTTGACCAGAACCAGGACGACGTTCCTGAAGACCTTGAGAACCTGTAGAATAAAATTTTTTTAAAATATAGAGAAATTTTTTAAAAAGTTTAAGATTTTAAAATAAGAAAGATAATACAAAATCAAAAATAATTTACTCGGAATATATAAAATCAAGTTAGAAAGAAGTACTTCTTGTGAAAAAACTTCAAAATTTAAATAACAAAAATATTTTAGATGTTTATAAATTTTGCTATTTCAGTACTAAAATTTTAAATTTGTAAGTATAGTTTTTATTTTTATTATCTGCAGCATATAAATCAATTTAAAAATATTTATGTTTAAAATAAATAATGCCAAAACCAAATAAATAAAATTTTGAAACACACTATTAATTTTCCATCACAATTTTAGACCTTTTTGAAAAGGATTTTAATTATTATGAATCATATTTAATTATTCTTTTTATCAGATATTAGTATTTTACATAATGTTTAGCTTACAATTAATGATTACTGTTTATTTTTTCTAATTAATTAAAAATAGTTTAACACTAACACTAGTTAGCAGATAAAAATATTTCACAATTTAACTTGTATAAAAGTTAAATTGTGAAATATCTACTAATTAGTGCTAGTGTTAATCTACTTCTAATTAAATGTTTAGTTTATTAGCATATTTCTATTTTCATTTCCTTTTTGTCATTTTTATATATTTAAATTTTCAATTTATGGCTTTTGGCAATTTAGCATCATTGTCACTGTTATTTTGTTCAGTCTCATCATTGATCCCTTTAGATAATATTTTTTGGTTTTATTGTTTATTATTTGTTAATCTTGTTTACTTTTTATACATTTTGTTGATTTTTATGAACATTGAATATTTGCAGGTAGCCTTGTGCTTTTTTTTTTAATATAATGAAGCATCTTCATTTCATTAATTTCTACTTATTTTTTATTTTTCTTAAAAGAAATTCTTTTTTTTTTCTAATTTGCAATGTTACATTCTATTGTGATACTGTCAATTTCCTTAATCAATAATACTTTATTATATATATATATCAGATGTTCCTCTATTTTGTCTTCTATATTAATATTTTATACATAGAAGACAAAATAGAAGAACATCTGATATATATATAATAAAGTATTATTGATTAAGGAAATTGACAGTATCACAATTGAATGTAACATTGCAAATTAGAAAAAAAAAGAATTTCTTTTGAGAAGATTATTTAATATAAATATCATTATAACTGTATTTAGCTAGCTATTGGGGTGAACATTATGCCTAATCAGTTTTTGTTTTGTAAGATTTTTATCTATTTTTTATATTTATATGGTCTATTTTTAATTGTGTGAATTAAGGCAAATATTATATTTGCCTTAATTCACACGATTAAAAATGCAATAATGTATAACTGCTATGTAAATAATAATTATTGTTTATATTTTTGAATATATTTTATTTTATAAATCATTTTTCCTTGATTTTCTGTTAGGCAATATATAGAGTTGAAAGTTTGACCTTCAGTAAAAGAATTTGAAAAAGCAAGTGAACTACCATTATAGTGTTATCAAATTGTAAAAGTTCACAAATTTTGCAGAAAATCATAATTGTGAAATATAAATTTTGAAATAAAAAAGAAATATTTGCAAAATACAAATAGTCCTCGACTTATGACTGAGTTCAGTTTCAAG
Source organism: Androctonus mauritanicus (assembly GCA_011317285.2). Taxonomy (NCBI): domain Eukaryota; kingdom Metazoa; phylum Arthropoda; class Arachnida; order Scorpiones; family Buthidae; genus Androctonus; species Androctonus mauritanicus. Next base: position 4,251 of record WUQG02009396.1, read on the forward strand.
AATTTCAAACCCTGCTATCTTAAGTTGGAAATAGAAGTTAAAAAAAAAAAAAAGAAGCATAATTTATGGCTTTTTTCACTACCAATACTTATTGTTACAATTTACTTTACTGCAACAAATTTAATGAACACAAAAAATACAGGAACTAGACACAAAAAGGATGCTTTCCATATCTCAGATCATTGGACATTGGATCAGGGAATCAAACAAAGGTCAGTTACATTGACCAATAACAGAATTTATCGATGACATCATTGGTGTGAGTATGAATTGGTCATAAGTTAAGGACTATCTGTATTAAGCAATATCAAACAAATATAATTCTAACAAATACGGTGTATCATAAAAATTTTGAATTTTAAAAGATATCAATTTAGACACAAAATTGTTAATCATCATTAATTTTCCTTCACCACATTAATTTTCTTATTAATTAAAAATTATGAAAACTATATAACAAAATTTCATTTGATAATAGTAGATAACCTTACTTATACTACAGTATAAGTTTCAGAAGGTATAAAATTATTCCATTAAAGTATAATAAATTAAAATAAATAATTAAAACATCAAATTACAAGCAGAATTCTATTCCTTCATGCTTTAAAACAGTGCTCTGCAACCTTTTATCTTTTAAGGCACACCAACATTTTTTCGATAAGTCTGCGGCACATCACAAGTAAAAGCTTACAAATTCATAAATTACAATAATACATATGTTTTTATTAGATAAAAAAACACAATAAAATAGCTCTATGTATGTAGATATTTATTTTATTTAAGTTTTATACAAAGCAATTTGAATTGTATGTCAACACATGAACAAAAATATATAGTTGTAGATTATACATTACATGTAAAAAATTTTCAATAAAGGCTGTTTTAAAGTTTAAGGTGTTTAATTTTGAATTTAAAATAATATTGAGTGTTTGCAATATCAAGTTTTCAATTTCCACAATTATCAATCTACTTTTTTTTGCAATTTGCTTTGGCGAGTTCTTAAAACAGTTTTCTAATTAACTTATCAATTGATTAATTAGTTTTTCGTTTTTAATTTGCCGCAGAGGAACAGAGGAAAGCTCCAAAAATTTAATTATTCAATTATTCTCGAGAAAATCATCGCGGCACAGCGGTTGCGGAACACTGTTCTACATAATGAGGCATACTCTTTATACAGTTTTCTAATTTTGTTTTCATCACTGAACTATTTTAATAAGGGTCTTTATGAGGTCCCTTTTACTTGTACGAAAAGTTTTACTAATTTCAATCGTCATGAACTACCAAATATTCTCGATCTGGTTCATATTCTATGAATTCCCTGGCAAATCAAGAATTTGAGCATTATTTTCGGCTAAAAACTTGCCTATCACTTTTGCTTTATGGTACTTTGCCCCATCATGCATAAAAATAGGGTTTTCGCTCTCCTCAGACCATTCCCTCATTTGCGAAAGTAGCTATTCTTTCGAGACTACCTTGCATTGGTCAGTTTTCGTGGTACCTTTCACTATGTATAAATTCCTGGACTCTTGATACTGATTGCAGACCATACCATGACGTAAGGAGTATGTTTGCTAGTAGTTAATACATTACTATTAGCAAACATCCTAATAGTAAACATCATAGTAGTAATACATTCAGGATGAAATTTTTCATCTGGTCTTCTTCTTACAAACTGATTTTTCAGTCATCATTTGGAACTTACTTATTAGAAAAACAAATTTGAGAAACAAAAATCTCAACAGTTATTTCGAAAATTTTGTTAGAAAATTAATTAAAAGAAACAAAATAACTATTAATTAGACTTTTCCAGTCATCGATTATAAAATTCTTATACTTTTTTGCCCATTCAAGACGTTTCTTGATTATGGCTAATGTGAGTATAGATTTTCAAACAGGATTTTTAGCTAGCAGGCCTTTCTCAGTAAGTCGCCACTGAACAGTTCTATGGAATACCTTGATGCCTGCATCTTGAATTTGTTTCATCAAGATGCTGACAAGAAATTTCCTGTTTTGAATGCAAATATCTCGAATTTTTCTATCAGCTAGCTCTTGGTGTAGTAACACGATGTTGACCACCGTGTACTCTTCCATTTTGAGTTCAAATCTATACCGCAATTCATATTTTTCTTAACATTCTTCTCAGAACTATGTGATACACCTGAAATATCAGCTACCTTATACTGTGACGTAGTTCCAGTCTTCAAAAGGCCAGCAATTTTACTAACTTTCTTTGATGACAAGTTACTTTGTTTATTAATTCTATTGGATATTTTTGTAATATTATATCAAATTATGCACAATATTGAATAAGAAACATATCTGTTAAGGAAATTTTCTACAAAAAACAGTTTTAAAACAAATAAAATGATTTGTTTGACATTGCAATAATGTATCCTTAAATTTGTTAAAACCAAATACTTTGAATTTGGCAGTTAATTGTTTTAAACACAGTTATAAATATTTATTGTAGGTATTGCCAATATATTGGAGAAAAAGAGAATAGTTGAAAATTATCCATTTCATTACCAATATTCAGAATAAAAACAGACAATAATTCTCTAATAAAATAATTAATTAATAATTTGCCAAGGTGCTGTAGTGCTTTATTATTTGAAAATTGTTTTTAAAAGTAAACGTTTAAAACTTAATAATTTTCCTCTTAGAGACTATTTTATTTCATTCTCCTTTAGATAATTAAGCAACCATTTTTGTGACTATTGGGAAGAAAGAGGATATCACAGAAATTCTAGAATATTGGGCTCAAAAAACACTAGAATTGGGTGAAATTTAAGACGATTTTTCTGATGGCGCGAGGCACGATTATTATTTTTCATTCAATTTATAAATTTTGTAATTAATACCCATTGCAAAATTTACCAGATTTATGAAAGAGCAACATTGGAGATCGCGTAACTAGTGAAGCAATAAAAAAAACCAAAGTGATTAAAAAAGAATAGAAAATAATAAATGAATTATTGAAAACTGATGCCATAATTGTGAGAAATTGACATTAAAAAAGTAAATTATATAGTCACATAATGAGTACATTAGAAAGTGCTGAGCCATTTGGAAATCGCGGATCAATTTACTAGTACTCGCCATTTTGAATTTATTAGTTATTATTATTGTTCATTATCCATAAAAGTATATAGATAATTATAAAGCAAAACTATTGATTGTAGCGTAAATAATCGAGACTATGCAATTCCCCAAAATAACATCAATAAGTAAAAGAAAGGCGAATAAATTCAAAAGCAGCGCACTATATAAATCCATTTAAAAATTTTAAAATTCTATAGAAGGTACATTTAAAAATTCTCTCAAGTTTCTAACATTGCTGTTAAAGGTAAAGGGATTCCTGGAAAAGTCATTATTGATAAAATATAAGTATTATCTTTAAATCCAAATCTTCGATCATATCATTTAGCCTATATTTGGGTATTTTACAAAATTATTTATTTCCAGGTCCTCTTGTTACCATTGTTACGATTTATATAATAAAGGTAATTAAAACTTTACTAAATTCACATAGCTTTATTTTTACAACACTCGAATATCGCCATGAAAACTAAAGAATTGTTAATATCAATCATTAATAATCGAAAATTCCGAAAGAGCGTGTCACCAGATCCAGTTCTAACTGATTGATTAAAATTTATAAGCGTGTAACCCTGACAATTTCTAGGAAAGCCCAGATACTCGAGAATATTTTTCTGGTAAACACTACAACTAGAAAGTGGGCGAAAACGTAACAGCGCTTATGTACGCTCATAGAGAAGCTGAGCTTTTCCGCTTAACTAATAGGTAGAACAGGAGTTGTTCTATCTATCGGTTAAGCATTACCTCTATTTCGCGCTGTTATATATTGTGTATATATTTTTATAAAAATATTTTTTGGATGCTTGGTGTTGGCCAGTCATAATTAAAGACCGGCGAATCACTTATAGCCCGCCGGACCGTTAATTGAATCCTGACCTCTTAAGTTGAGCATTCCTGGGATACATGAATCAGGCGACTCGAATTTTATCAAATTGATTTCTGGACACATATTTGTATGGATTTTTCAACACCGTTTTGATCTTCGATTTTGAATTTTGATTTAATATATAATTTAAACTGTTATTATACTACTTTACGCATTACTATATGGTTAGAATTGAAATATTAGAGCTATAGATCTTGTTAGATGATGTATCACTCCTGACTACGTATCTAACAAGATCGTACATAAGCGTACTGTTAACTGAATAACAAGTTATGAGAAATACTAAATCAGTATTTTTCATAACTTAAAACAAAAAATTGATTTTTATAATCTCGCTGCTAAACAGTGATGGGCACTATCGAATGATTTTTATTATTGATAGTATATCGAGGGCAAATATTAATTATAGAATAAACTATTGGTAGTTTATATATTGATTTTAATATTTTTAAATAATTTCTATTGACATGGCTATTTTACGAAAGTAATTTGAATATGCAATTATTTTATACATTTTAGATTTTTATATATTACACTTGTTATTTACAAATTAATAATATTAATGCATAAATTATAAAATTATCAGTGTTTTTTTAATTTATCTTATAAATTTTAAAATTGAATATAAAACAATCATCAATAAAATATTTTTATGAAAATATTAAACAAGTATTTTCCGTTTTTTCCTTGTTCGTTATCATAATTTTAGCATATAAAAAGTAAAATTATAATTAAAATAAACGCATAATATAAGCTATTTTGTCAACCTATCCTTGAACTTAATTATCATCAGTAAACAATTATTTGTGGTTAACTACATTCTATTAATATATTATAAATAACAATAATTCGCAATTAACAAACTTAATTGTGATTAAGCGAAAACGAAAAAATTGCATATAACTTATTTACAAATTTTCAAAATTTTTATCATAATTTGATATTTAATAATCAGTATAAATCGATAATTATACAGCGATATTTTTCCAATGATTATTAGCTGAGAAAGACGAATAACGCAATAATCTATTCAGTAATATCCATCAACTGCTACTGATAAGTACTAATATTGATTACTAATGCAAGATTTTCTAAGATAATTCTAACTACAATAATGCTTTCATTCGGAGAAGATAAAATTCGGGAAAATATCATATTTTAAATTTAAATTATAGAAGATTTATAATTCTACAATATAGTACTTACTTTAACAACGTTATTGGCATCTTTTGTTGATAGTTCATAAAAATTCTTATGTTTGCTGGGTACGACTTCCATAGTATAACGTTTTACGTACGGTTCAGTCTAAAGAATATAAAATTTCAATGACATAAAATTGAATTAAATAAGAAAAAATAATCAATATAATATAAAATATTCCTCGCAGTTAATTTAAAATATATTATTTTATAATCTAATGTTTTTACTTTGTTTATAATGAATAATAAATAGAAATATATATGTATAAAACACACTTATTTGAACGTTATATGGTACAATTGGATTTTATCTTTTTTTTTTTTTTTTATTCTGTGTAAATCTGAATATTCCTGAGCTGACAGTATGTTCACTTATAACGCAAGAACGGCCGAATCGATTTTTGTGAAACAATTTTTGTTTGTTAAGGGGATTTATGCGATAAACTTATGAGAGATCAGCGCATTGATGGATCGGCATAATTTATATAGATTACTTTCACCAATAGATAGCAGCACGTTACAGAGCTATTTATTATTATTAAATTTAATTGTATAACCTCAAGAACGGCTAAATCGATTTTTATGAAACAATTTTTATTTGTTAGGGAGTTTATCTAAATAAATTATAAGAGAGGTATTATTAATACATTTCCTTGAAAATCGGTACAATTTGCATAAAAATTTCTTTCATCGATAGATGGCAGCATATTACAGCTTATTTTCCGACTAAATGACAAGACAACGGTATGGATGGACAAAAATCGTTAAGTTGTATACCTCGATGATTTTAAATTGAATGACAAAGATTATTAACGACCAAAGTCGATGAACGATTGTTTCTATTTGTGATTAATGTTTAATAACAATTGAAAAATTAATTAATTAATTTTATTTAAGCTTTAGAAAAATACAATAGATGCCCTGGCAACACGACACGGGTTTGTTTTTACAATAGACTTCCGATTATCCGTAGTTAATCTGCAACCAGGAAGTGATGGTTAATTATAGATTAATTATAGTTATGATTAATAATTATCTTAGACGCGCTAAGAATTTCAAACGCCTCACATTAATCTTTTATTATATCGTAAACATTTAGATGTATTATAGTTATATTACATCTAAATGTAGCTGTCAAGCCAGAGTCCGTCAGTGTAAAACTAGGTATCCGAGGAATTCATCCTTTCGCATATTTGATTCCAGATACGCAAAAGGATGAGTAGCCAGTTGAGCATCTAAATTTATTATTGAATCAGAAATTTTGGCCAAATGGAACCCTTGTTCGCAAATTTTACACAAATGGAAATCTATATATAGAGCAAATTGAATGAAGATATGGGCAGCCGTCATGATCAATATAGGACATCTTTATATGTTTTTGGGACTATCACTAGACACGAGTCTCATGGAAATAATAATCAATAGCAATCAGTTCAATCAGACTTTAACCGTGATAATTTCGCCATTTTTTTTTTTTTATCAAAATGCTCAATCTATTAGAAATAAAATATCACAACTGGAAACAATACTGGCAATTGGCTATGATGTAATATGTATTACCGAGACTTGGTGAATTGATTGTGATCGTGACCTCTATGCGTTGTATGAGGACTATGCAAACTAATAGAGGTGCATAGACAGAGACGTCAGAGTGATGGAACCTCTCTATTGCTTTTAGGGAATGTCTTTATACTATCCACTTACTGACTTCTAGTAGGGATTCTCTAATTGTTATCAAGATACCTCGGATTAATCTTGTCATTGCGTGCATCTATTTTATCCCCTAATGAACTGAATAATAAAAAAAGGAGGACACCATTCTTTAGTTAACCTATATTATTAAAGCTTGTGCCAACTTTCGGCTTATTTTATGTGGTGATTTTAACTTTAGTAATATAGCTTAGAACCACGGATATCCGATTTATACATATTTATTTGAATATCAGCCTATCTTCTTTAACGAAATTTATCTTTACTTTGGCTTATATCATATTATTCAGACTTTTCCTACCCATCCTACATTTTCCTGCCCATCAATCAAACTACCTAGACCTAATATTTACTACTATTGAGGATTGCTACTCTATTACAACAGGTTTTGATTCTGATCATTTACCAATTTTGTGTTCGTCGTTTTCAGTTCCAACAAGTCATAAGGAAGTTATTATATTGCATTACGTTAACTGGAAGCGAGCTAATTGGGAAGAATTATCACTGATCTGTGTAGTTTTCCATGGTCTAAACTTTATCAATCTAATATAAATCTTGACAATTTCTACCAACTTTTTATTCAAGTGCCTATGAAACAATATCAAAATATGTTCCCGAATGTCAGAAGATTTTTAGATAGCTTGTTTGGAAGTCTAAAAAAACTAGAAAATTATAGTATAGTATATTTTAAATACTATAGAAATTGGAGGAGGAATGGTTACTTTTCAGATCTTTATTATTTCATTCAATATAAGAAGCAATTTGTAAAATCCATAATTCAAGATAAAACTAGATATATAGC